>OY728159.1:1096564800-1096793800 GCA_963277665.1 Viscum album | reverse complement strand
TGATTGAAGACATATGGGAGGCTGATTACTTTAAAATTAAAGTTCCCGTTTTTAACTGTAAATGGTTTATCGGTAACAACAGTGTCAGACACGATGAATTTGGAATGACACTTGTTAATCTGAATAGATTGGAAGACAGAGCTGATTCTTTTATAATGAAAACACATGCCAAACAAATTTTCTATGTATTAGATCAATCAGATATGCAGTGGGCTGTTGTTTTACAAGGGAAAAACCAATATGTTGGTGAGGATGAATTTGATGAAGATGCTGATTTATGTGAGATCCCTACTTCCATGGAAAGATTAACAGAACATAATGATGAGTATGTTGAAGACATGGTTTGTGACATAAGGAACAATCACGACGAAAGAATTTGGGAAAACAATCCAATTGTACATTCCTAAAATTACAGGTAACACAAGTTTATTTCTTGTTTACATTTAGTTTTTTCATATAATGTTAGATACTGTAAATTTTTTACTTATTAAAACGTGTATCAAACCAAAACGATAAAACAATAAAAACCGTAAAGAGGAGAAGTCTTGGGCGCACCGGCTGGCCGGTGGTGGATCACCGGTTGGCTGGTGGTCCAGAACAAAGCTCTGTCTGGTCCACCGGCCGGCCGGTGCTGAGCCAGCGGCCGGCCGGTGGACCAGACAGAGAGCCTTCCTCTCTGTCTGAACCACCGGCCGGCCGCTGGCTCACCACCGGCCGGCCGGTGGACCAGACAGAGAGCCTTCCTCTCTGTCTGGATCACCAGCGGCCGGCCGGTGTTGAGCCAGCGGCCGGCCGGTGGTTCAGACAGAGGAAGGCTCTCTGTCTGGTCCACCGGCCGGCTACTGGATCACCACCGGCCGGCCGGTGGACTAGACAGAGAGCCTTCCTCTCTGTCTGGATCACTAGCGGCCGGCCGGTGATGAGCCAGCGGCCGGCCGGTGGTCCGGACACAGAGGAAGGCTCTCTGTCTGGTCCACCGGCCGGCCGGTGGTGATCCAGCGGCCAGCCGGTGGTCCAGACAGAGGAAGGCTGTCTGGTCCATCGGCCGGACGATGGTGAACCAGCGGCCGGCCGGTGGCACCAGGCAGTGGGCAAGTCTACTGCCTGGGTCCTCCGGCGGGCCGGTGTGCTCACACCGGCTGACCGGTGGACTCAGTGAGTCCACTTTTCAGCTTTCTTGGGCCAACTCCTTGGCAACCTTTTGCCTGTGTTTACCATGTTTATCATTGTTTAACATGCTTACCATATTACCAATGTTTACTATTATGTAATTTAGTACACTTTTCTATTTGTGAACTAATGTTTGTTTTTTTGATTTGAAGGAAAATGACAGATCAATCAGTTGATCAGCCACATGATTCTGGAGATGAGCATATTGGTCATACATCTGGGGAGGAACATTCACATGCTCCTATTACAAAAAAGAGTTCAAAGGTTGGTAAGTGTGGGTGCACACGTTTACCAAAATTATCACTTGCCCGTACGAAGGAGGAGAGGATAGTCGTGGAGTTTGATGATGATGATCTTCCTAGAGGTCCAAATGCTAAAGATTTTAAGGGTTTTGTAGCAACTCAGGCTAAGAGCAAAGTAATCATTCTCTATGATGATTGGAGAAGTGTGGATAAGGCGATAATTTCTCAGCTGTGGGAGACCATTTTGGTAAGATCTTTTGCTATTGTTTGACTGTTCTTTAAATGTTTCTAGTATATATAATATTTTTAACCTCTTTTTTATCAGATGACATTTGATATTCCTGACACTGGAGGAGTCAGGAAGAAATGCTTATCGTTGGCTGCTAGGAGATGGAGGGATTTCAAATCAACCCTCTCATCTGATTTCATTTATGGTCATAGGAGTCGTGAGAATCCATGTCGTATATATCCTTTTATAGATGAAGACACATGGAGACAATTTTTTGAAAGTAGAAGAAAAGAATCATTTTTGGTAAGGGCAATGTAAACTTTTATAAGCTTTCTTATATAAATGATCTTATTATTGTTTTGTTAATGATTACTTATTCTTAATTTACAGCAAACAAGGAAAGCTCATCAAGAGATCCAATCTAAAAATGTATACCCTCATAGTTTATCTCGGGGAGGGTATGCATTATTGGAAGAACAAATGATGACAGAAAAATTTCAACAACTAAGAGCTGAGTCTTCAAGCTCTGGAGAGGTGGCCCCTCCATCCCCTCCATCTAGACATGAGAAATGGAAAAGAGCTCGGAAGGGCAAAAAAGGACAATATCTTTCGGAAGAATCGAGACTCGTAGTTGAGAGGATTGTAAGATATCTATTTTATTTATTTAAGTTTACTATTTTCGTCATATATTTCCAATCATTATAGAAATGTTCAATTAATTATTACAGGACTCTCTTGAGGAACAGAGTTCACAGGGGACATTTACACCATCTGGGAGGGAAGATATTTTATCTGTGGCATTGGGAAAGCCCGAACATCCTGGCCGTGTAAGAGGATATCCGGCAGGTGTATCGGTAAGAAAAGTGTTGCCACGTTCCTCAACTTCTAACGTTGAGGGAGTTTATAAAAAAATAGAATCCTTGGAGGCAGAAGTCCATAATATTAATGCGACAATGGAGGACAAGATTAGAGCATCGGTGCAGTTAATGTTTGCAGACTTGCAAAGACAATTTCAGGGTGCAGCTCCCACTCCACCTCTCCCAGTAGCTCCCACTCCCCCACCTCAGCCTGCGGACCCCATTTTTTATCCTCCTCCTCCGCCGCAGCTACCTACTTATTGTGAGTTGTATGTTTATGATCCTCAACATCATATAGTTGCATATGGGATGGTATATTGTATATGAGATACAGTTCATCATCAACAGTTAGAGGTAGAGAATCAGAGGGTCATTGTACATGATATTATAGATAGATCAGCTCAGATACCATTACCTATAGATGAGGTGACGACAGTTGGACATAGTATCGACCATTTTTTACTTTGGCCATCCAGACTTCTTCGACTCATTACCATAGAGGTATGGATGTTATATCTCTTATTTTAGATTTTTATTAATGTTTTATCATTTGAAAACTAATATATTTTTCAATTTATTTTTACAGGAATAATTCAAAGGTAAAGAAATACTGTATAGACAACAACAAAGACAGATAGCTATGACATCAGATGCAGATACTAGCAGTCTTGACAAATTGTCAAGATATTCAAATTTGTTGGCGGATCATTATGACTTTACAATGGAAGCTCATGTCTGTGGACGTGAACTATCTGTGGGGATTATGAAAACTGATATCATGGAGTTTGTCACTGGAGATAAGTTGGGCATCAACGTGGTGAAAATTTTTATCATGTAAGTCTTAACACCTTTTCCTTGCGTTATATTTATTAAAAATGTATACTTATGTCTGCTTTTTATTAGGTATCTGTATAAAATTTGTGAGAGGAATGAGCTGACAGATGTATATGGATTCGTGGACCCACAATTGATTTCCCCTGAAGCATGTGCATTGGATGAGGAACAAAGAATGCTTTATATTGCTGATATATTTGAAAAGAATGTAATCACACAGTGTTGGATGATGCCATTTTGTGAGGGGTATGAAACACATCCCTCTCAAAGAGTTAATTATCTTTTAACATAAAAAACCACTAACGTTAAATTTTCTTTTATCAGGGATCATTGGATGTTAGGGGTTTTTTGCCCTAGGGAGAAAACACTTTATTGGATATGCTCTCTCCATGATGATGTGCGAGAAAGTTTTAAGAATATATTGGAAACATAAGTTTCAATTTCACAATAGTTTTATGTATTATAATGAATTTTAAATTTACCCCATTCGTATTATTTTCTAACAGGGCATGGGTCCACTTTCGAAAAAGCGCAAAGAAAAGGAATTTCCAGATCAAATATGTACATGCGAAGGTAAATATCCATTTATAATTTGTACATTTTGATTTATTACATAAAAATAATATATTTAATTTACACTCATTCAAACAGAAATGTCATGAGCAACAAGGCATCATCTAATGCACATATTACATGTTAAGATTTATTTATGAAATAATAACAACTGGGACAGTTCTGAGTTTTGACCTGGTAAGATTTCCTCTTTCTCATAATATTTCAATTTGATTTATTCATTATACACGTTGACTACTATCCTTTTCCTTTGTAGCTTTTTGATGACCCTCAACCCTTTACTGCTGAAGATATCAAACACTTACAAGTGGAGTGGTCAAATTATTTTACAGGTTTGATTGACTTTTAGTTGTTTGTAATGTAAAATGTAATTTTGAATATTGTCAATGTAATTGTGTATTTCGTAGTCGTTTAGGTTGGATTTTTTTTTTAAGTTGACAGTGTAAGTTTTGAATGTTATATAAGTGAATGTTTAATTTTTCTCTACTTCTTGTTTTGGTCTACTGTTGATGGTTTTTCTGGTCTGGATTTTGGTATGGGGGGAGAGGTTCCAAGGGGGTGGGTGGGTGTTTGGGGGGTGTCCAAGGGATATGGGAGGGGTGTCCAAGGTGTGTTTGGGGATGTCCTAGGGGTCGGGGGGTGTAAATGAGGGTGGGGGGTGTCCAAGGGATATGGGAGGGGTGTCCAAGGTGTGTTTGGGGCTGTCCAAGGAGTCGGTTGGGTGTAAATGAGGGTGGGGGGGGGGGGGCTGTCCAAGGGGTGGGGGGGGGGGGTGTCCAAGTGGTGGGGGGTGTCCAAGGGATATAGGAGGGGTGTCCAAGGGGTGTTTGGGGCTGTCCAAGGGGATGGGGGGTTTCCAAGGGGTAGGGGGGGTTTCCAAGGGGTCGGGGGGTGTCCAGGGGGTGGGGGCTGTCCAAGAGGTGGGGGGTGTCCAAGGGGTGGGGGTGTCCAAGGGATATGAGAGGGGTTTCCAAGGGGTGTTTGGGGCTGTCCTAGTGTTCGGGGGGTGTAAATGAGGGTGGGGGGGCTGTCGAAGGGGTGGGGGTGTCCAAGGGGTGGGGGGTGTCCAAGGGATATGGGAGTGGTGTCCAAGGTGTCTGGGAGTTCTGTCCAAGGGGCCAGTTGGGTGTAAATGAGGGTGGGGGGCTGTCCAAGGGGTGGGGGGTGTCCAAGGGGTGGGGGGTGTCCTAGGGATATGGGAGTGGTGTCCAAGGTGTCTGGGAGTTCTGTCCAAGGGGCCGGTTGGGTGTAAATGAGGGTGGGGGGCTGTCCAAGGGGTGGGGGTGTCCAAGGGGTAGGGGCGGGTGTCCAAGGGATATGGGAGTGGTGTCCAAGGTGTCTAGGAGTTCTGTCCAAGGGGCCGGTTGGGTGTAAATGAGGGTGGGGGGGCTGTCCAAGGGGTGGGGGGGTGTCCAAGGGGTGGGGGGTGTCCAAGGGATATGGGAGGGGTGTCCAAGGGGTGTTTGGGGCTGTCCAAGGGCTCGGGGGGGGGGGGGGTGTCCAGGGGTCGGGGGGGGGTGTCCAAGGGGTCTGGGAGGGCTGTCAAGGTGTGGGGGGTGTCCAATGGGTGTTTGAGGCTGTACTAGGGGTCTTGGGGTGTAAATGAGGGTGGGGGGGGGGGGCTTTCCAAGGGGTGGGGGTGTCCAAGGGGTGGAGGGTGTCCAAGGGATATGGGAGGGGTGTCCAATGGGTGTTTGAGGCTGTACTAGGGGTCGTGGGGGTGTAAATGAGGGTGGGGGGGGGGCTGTCCAAGGGGTGGGGGGTGTCCAAGGGTTGTGGTGGGGCTCCAATGTGGTGGGGGAGGGCTGGCCAGGTTGTTAGGTGGGTATAGATGAGGGTGGGGTTCAGTTGGGGCTTGGGGGAGGGCTGGCATAGTTATTTTTGTTTGGTTTCTGGTTGCTTTTTTGTGAGAGCAGTGCAATTATTTAAAAAAAAAATTTCTTTCACGTCGGTTATTTTATAACCGACGTGGTAAATAAATCGGTAGGGGTTTATCACGTCGGGTTTTTCCAGAACCGACGTGATAAACCGTTCCCGGGGCTTTTAGCACGTCGGTTCTTAATATAACCGACGTGCTAAAAGGCCGGGGAATCGATTTACCACGTCGGTTATTGGATAACCGACGTGCTAAAACGTTCCCCAGGCCTTTTTATCACGTCGGTTTCTTAAATAACCGACGTGATAATAGGCCAGGGGAAGGGTTTATCACGTCGGTTATGACATATCCGACGTGATAAACGATATCCCAAGCGTTTTATCACATCGGTTTAGGGAATAACCGACGTGATAAAGCCCCCCGCACATATTTATCACCTCGGTTATTATATGAACCGACGTGATAACCACCGTGATGTTAGGGATATTACGTCGGGTTTTAAATAACCGACATAAAAAATGTTATTTATAACATCGTCCGTATTAACATCGCCTAAAAACCGACATAAATAATAAAAAATAACCGACGTAAAAAATGTTTTCTGCACTAGTGAATATCTCTTATCATTTTTAAATAGATATTTGCATCGGGGTCTAGGGTTACTAACCTCATAACCTTGAAACCCCTAGAGGCTCTAGGAAATGCTATGGAAAAAACCCCCAACGAGGCGATGACATTCTTGATGAATTTCACCTGCCACAACGATGTAGCAACCGGATATTCTCCAACCAATGCCGTAGACCCAGGTAGGGAGTTTTAATTTTTTTGTGATTTCTTTCCCATTCTTGATTCCTGCGACGAATGCGGACTAATGCATGAACAGATCAGCCTACGGATCGATCATTTTTGAGGGATGGGTTTTGTGGGGATATTGGGGATTCAATTTTTGAAGTTGTTTTGGTTAATTATTCTTATAACAGTGATGAACCAAGATCCACACGAACATCAATCGAGGTTTGTCCCTCTTGATTTTTGGTGCCTTTCTTCCCCAATTTCCCATTTTCTTCATGCGTGTTCTATGCATTCTTCACAGGGATATGAACGATGGATTGGTGTGCACCTGTTGTGCGATGCAGTGATCCCAAATTGAAGATCTAGCATCAGAAAAATCCCACAAAGGTGTGGCTATGGTGGTGACAGACGAATCGAAGCGGATTAGAAGATATCATTCTTCGAACGATTTCTGCACGAACGACCAGAATCCAATTATGGAGCCAATAGAAGGCCCGAAACCCACGAATTCAGAATCATGACATTGAGACGACCCATGATATTGAGTTTCGTCTCAACTGGACTAGAGAAACGTGATCCATATATCCAGCCGAGGCATGAGGAGGAAGGCGGCGATCTTGGAGAAATCCCGACTACACGGTGTGTGTTCACCGGGGATCACCTGGCGTGTACTCCAGGAGTACACAGACATGGGTTGGTAACACAACTAAGGAAACGACATGTATACCCTTACCCGGCCAGATATGGCCAGATACGTGGGACACCCCGTGTACTAGTACAAGGGCATGAAAAACGGACGGACACAATGTACGGGCATACGGCCAGGGTACACGGGTGATTCATAGTTGACAGGACATGGCATGTGCTTCGACCTACACATCGTGTATATGATTTCTTACACAAATTAGACTTCTAACACGGGCCGTTTACATAGGCAGTACCCGAAGTCAAGAAACATGGTGTGTAACCCTACTACACACCTTGTAGTCTAGTTTTACTCAAGTGGGGCAGATGAAAAAGGGCATTTACACGGGTAGTACCTGAAGTCATGTAACATGGCATGAAACCATAAAACACACTGGTTAACCTTTTTTACATGGATTGAGCTAGTTTCCTTATGTGACTTGGACTAGGTTCCTTAGGGTTCGTCCCCTTGGACTTTCTCTTGACGGTTTCCCGTATCATTTCCTACATACGGGAGTATGATCCCTTCAGCAGGACTTCCTAAATAGAGTTTTTGGAATCACCTTTGTGAGACTTGGATCTGGATACTCTATTCATTCCTGGTACCCTAGGTAGAGTTCTTGGTATCGACGTGGCCAACTTTACCTAGGCGATGATCCTCTGCATAGCGGATATGTTCACGCTGAGTTGTTGGAATCACCCCATAGCTATTGGTTGTGATCCTCATATGAGAATCATGTTATCAAGTAATTTTGGAGTGTGTTCTCCTAGAATGAGTACTTCATCTCTCTCTCTCTACAAACCATGGAGTGTGTTCTCCATGTTTCATGCTTAGTGGAATCTTCGAGTTGGATCCTGGTGGTGGTATCACGATAGCCGATCGTATATGAGTATATCTAGATATTCTTGTTATATGTTCTGTGGACATATACTCTGTAGAGCTAACTATATCTTTCATTTTTGGTATTTCCCTATTGTATTTTCTTTGTGGTTTCGGGGTGTCCTACTGGGTATTGTTATACTCACCCCAACATGGGCTTTTCCCAAAAGTGTCGTGTCTTGTGCAGATGAGCGAGCCTTTGACAGGATTCTAGGTGGAGTAGGACCAGACGGTGCTCAGTGAGATCAGACAGGTCGAGGTGTGTTCCTACGGCTATAGATTTCAGTCCTAGTACCTTTCCTTATAGTTTGGACTTTTTTACAGGCATTCTTTTGGTGGGCTTGTACTTTTGGCCCAGGTTTTTACACTTACTCTACTCTTCTTTCTTGTCTTACTCTGGTGGTTGGGGTTTTAGTGTATACCTGCATTTCAATTTTTAGTAGTTTTTACATTCCATATTTGTGGCCTTGGAGATTTGTGTGTGTGCATACATTTTTATAGGCAATGCCTCCCATGTTAGTGATATGCCTACTCGGTGATAGTCACTAGCCCCTGGCCTATTGGAGGCGGGCTTGGGGAGTGGCGGCTTGGGCCCCCCTGGGACATTTTGTGATAGAGTGGTATCAGAGGGGGTCGGTTCTACCTTTGGACCGAGAGTATCTAAGTTGGTTTGGGGAAATAGTGTTAGGTGTTTAGAGTTCGGATTTTAGGATAGGGACATCAGTGTTGGTGCGGGCAGCCGACGCATCCATACACTAGGACTCTGATAACTTTCCTTTCAACTCGGAACATGGGAAGACTAGTTGTAGGGGAAAATAAAAGGTACATGCATCAGATAAGAATGGGTTATGGTTTCTATGTCCTTCTTGTGTCAGATATTATGAAATATTCACTGACTGTGAGACTTCTTTTTTTGTTATATGATTCCTTCGTGACGTGTACCCATTAGGATCCAGTTGCTCAATCACGATGATGACCTCCTCAGTGATGAAGCTTCGATTCAGGGACCAGATACCCCAGTTTTACTTTGGGGTGGTGTGCCAGCTATCCCACCACCTATGGACTAGTGTTTAGTGCATGATGTACCAGTAGAGGAGGAGCGCAGGCTGAGCGCACTCCATGAGTTTCAGAGATAGAGACCCCTCAGGTTTCGAGGTGAGCTTGAACCTCTGGCCATGGAGGACTAGCTTGAGGTAGTGGAAAGAGTCTTCTGTTTGTTCAAGACACCAGCAGAACAGAAGGAGATCCTAAAAGAGAGCCTTCTACAGGGCTTGGCAGGGATATGGTGGAGTCTGGTTATCCAGACCCATGACGTGGTAAATCTTGTATGGTTGGAGTTTGAGAATCTCATCAAAGAGGAGTTTTCACCGGTCACCCTGAGAGCGGTACGTATACTGGATCTTCTTCCACTCCAGTAGGGGACCATGATGATGGCTGACTATTCATCAAGGTTTACTGACCTCTCACAGTACTTGATGGATATGGTCAGGGATTAGTACTTCAGAGCTAAGAATTTTGAGCGGGGCTTGCACATAGAAATCTGATCTATCATCATCCCTATGAGAATTCCTACTTATGATGGGGTACTTGAGTGAGCTATGGGGGTCGAGAGCTTCTTGGTAGAGCAGAGATAGGTGGCAGTTGTCAGCAGTGAGTGAGTTGGAGTAGAGACCTTGGTAGCAAGGAGCCGACATCAGGGACCCAGGCATGGGAGACGTTTTCAGAGTAGATCCTATGACAGGGGATCTACAGTACATGGATCACAGGGCGAATCTAGCCAGACGTGAGAGAGGAGATGCTACTCATGTGATGGCAGGGGACATATCGCTCTAGAATTTATGACTTGTTGTACTACTAACACAAAAGTAGTGGATAGACCACCGAGGATGAGGCAATGTGTGGAGCAGACAGATCCTCAGGGCTGAGGACATGGTAGAGGAGCTGGGAGAGTAGCTATAGGTGGCTTGAGTTTTGGCCTTTTTCCACCACCACCCCCAAGAGGTCCACCCCAGGCTCAGGGAGCTGGTGGAAAGAGGCAGGGATAGCTACAGGCAGCTGAGGCTGATTACCCAGTTACTCCCGGAATGATTAGATGTACAATCTGTGTCATTTCTACATTGGCTTCTGTACCGATAGACATGGGTACTATACATTCTTTTCTGGCTAATTATCTTGTTCGAGGCATTGAGATTCCTGTTGAGTCGTTGACTCAACCCTTACGCTTAGAGGTGAGACTGTCGATTGGAACCTCTTGGTGGTAGTGTTGAGGCCTTACGATATCATTCTTGGTATGGATTGGCAATCTTCAGTTCATGCCCAGATTGACTATTTTAGGTGAAGGGTGTGGTGTGTCCACAGTGATGGAATGAGGTTATCCTTCATTGGTGAAAAAGAGACCCAAGCAGCATAGGATGGACTCGTGTGTAGGAAGTTACAGTCGATTTCATATCAGTTGGATAGCCTAACCCTTGGTGCAACAGATTTTACGAGTTTCCAGTTTCCATCAGTAGTGGCTGAGTACAAGGGAATCTTTCCGGAGGATGTCCCCGGACTACCTCCTCATCGGGAGATATATTTCTACATTGAGTTGCAACCCGGGATGACACTAATATCAATATCAACATATCAGATGGCTCTTGGAGAGCTTCGTGAGCTTAGGGTGCAGCTATAAGACATGCAGAAGAAGGGCTTTGTGAGACCCCGTGTTTCACCCTAGGCAGCCCCATTATTGTTTCCCAAAAATTCAGACGAGTGCTTGGGGCTGTGTGTGGATTACTGGCACTTGAACCAGGTGACCATGAAGAACCGGTATTTACTACCGAGGATTGATGACCTCTTCAACCAATTAAGAGGGTCATAATGGTTCTCAAAAGTTGATCTACGTTCAGGATATCACTAGTTTTGAGTACGGGATGAGGATATACCGAAGAAAGCTTTCAGATGTCGCTACGGTCACTATGAGTACTTGGTGATGCCCTTCGGCGTGACGAACGCCCCGGAAGTGTTTATGGGACTCATGAACTGGATCTTCAAGCCCTATCTTGATCGGATCATAGTGGTTTTCATCGATGATATCCTAGTGTACTCAGCGTCCGAGGAGGAGCACACGAGGCACCTAAGGATGGTTCTAGACACACTCTAAGAGAACCAGTTGTACTGTAAACTCTTGAAGTGTCAGTTCTAGATACAGGGGGTCCACTTTGTGGGACACTTTATCTCAGCACATGGTGTGGCAGAAGACCTAGCCAAGGTAGAGGCAGTGTTAACATGGGAGCCACCCCGGAATGTGACAGAGGTGTGGAGTTTCCTTAGGTTAGCTTGCTACTATCGGAGATTCATTCTTGATTTCATATGGATTTCAACACCCATGACAGCTTTGACCAAAATGTGGAAGCCTCTCATATGGACCGAGAGATGCCAGTGGGCTTTTTCGTAGTTGAGATAGAGCCTGATGAGCGCCCTGATCTTGAGATTACTGGAGGAGGGTGTTGATTACATGGTGTTCTGCGACGCATCAGGAACCAGTCATGGTTCTGTCCTGATGCATAGACAGGCGGTGATTTCCTATGGCTCAGGACAGTTGAGGCCACATGAGCAGAACTACGCGACCCATGATCATGAGTTGGAAGTGGTAGTCTTCGCATTGAAGATGTGGAAGCACTACATGATGGGATAGCGGTTTGTCATCTAATCTGATCACAAGAGTCTCAGATATATCTTTTCGCAGAAGGATCTGAATTTGAGACAAAGACTATGGCTTGAGTATCTACAGGATTATGACTTTGAGATCTTTTATACTCTTGGGAAGGGGAAATTTGTGGTAGATTCTCTCAGCAGGAAATCCAGTTCACAGTTGCTGGATGAGGCGATGAGACAGTTGGCCTCTTTACAGTTATCCTTCGAAGATAGAGATGAGGGAACCTACATTCAGTCAATGGTTGTTTCCCCTCTACTCCTATAGTGAGTCAAGGAAGCACAACTCGAGGTTGCTAGATTTGAGACTCTGCGTGCTCAGACATCCGCCGGTGATGCTGACGATGGATATTCAAAAGGTGGGGAGAACGTTGTTATTTTTAGAGGGTGAATAGTAGTACCAGTGATGTTGCCGGTGGAGGTTCTGAGGGAGTTCCATACATCTCTTTTGGCGGTGAATCCATGTGTGGAAAAGATGTACCAGGACCTCCGATATCTGTTCTGGTGGCTAGGAATGGAGAAGATTGTGGCATATTTTGTTTCTCGGTTCCTTACTTATCTTCAAGTAAAGGCTGAGCACCAGGTTTCAGGAGGTTTGTCTTAGCCCCTTGAGGTTCCAGAGTGGATGTGGGATGGGATATCAATGGACTTCATTATCTGATTACCATGTACGTCCAGTGGACACGATGCCATTTGGGTGATCGTTGATCGACTCACCAAGTCGGCCAACTTCATAGCCATATGAGAGCTGAGTTCAATAGAGAGCTTTGGATGCCTTTACGTACATGATATAGTTCTACTGCATGGAGTTCCATCCACGATCGTATCAGATCGTGATGCTCATTTTACATCCTAGTTATGGAAGGGATTACATGAATCTTTTGGGACTAAATTACGCTTGAGTACATCATTTCATCCTCAGACTGATGGTCCGATGGATCGAACCATCCAGGTTCTAGAGGATATGCTACGAGCTTTCATAATTGACATTGGTCATACCTGGGAGGATCACCTACCACTGGTGGAATTTTATTATAACAACAATTATCATTCCACTATTGGTATGGAACCATTTGTGGCATTGTACGGACGACCTTGTAGGTCACCACTTTGCTGGACTGATCCAGGAGAGTCAGCACTCATGGTCCCATAGATGGTGTGAGATACTACAGAGAAGGTGCAGGTCATCCAGGAGTGGATGAGGACTGCACAGAGTTTGCAGAAGTCTTATGCTGATGTGAGATGGAGGCCCTTGGAGTTTGAGGTGGGAGACCATGTGTCCCTTTGGGTCTCACCTCGACGGGGATTCTAGGGATTTGGCTGAGGCGGAAAGCTATCTCTGACGTTCATCGGCCCTTTTTAGATTCTGAGTATAGTTGGCGAGGTGGAGTACCGCTTGGCACTACCTCCTCAGATGGACCAGGTACAAAACGTCTTCCATGTGTCGCAGCTGCGGAAGTACGTGCATGATCCATCAAACGTTATCGACTGGGGCGAGCTGGACATTGATGATGAAGTGACCTCAGGTGAATACCCAATGGAGATCGAGGATCGGCAAGATAAGATCCTTGGGGGTCGAGCTATCCCATTGGTGCCTGTCTGTGGCAGCATGAGAATCTCTAGGAGAGCATGTGGGAGCGGGAGGCTCAGATTCGTGTGCAGTACCCACATCTTTTTGAGTACCTTTTGTTTTGGCTTTTCAGGGACGTAAAATCCCTAAGGTGGGTGTGATGTAAGGTCTCAGATTTTTCCATCTGTTATTCAAATATTATGTGGGAATTATTTTGATACCAGGCTTTGAGACAGCGTGCAATTCATAGGCCTAGTGATCCCAGAACAAGTGGTTGAATTTAATTAAATAATTAAATTACGCATGTGTGTGGTTTTCATGAAAATGTGGAATAACTAATGAACAGGTGCTCAGATTAGGAATATGAGGGCACCGTTGTGTATAGAACAATGATTTTACCTTAGGTGAGGCCTAACATCGGTCGGCACAGGTCGAAGGTGAAATCTTGTTTTTGGACGTAACCGTAATAAAATATTTTGTTAAGATATTTTATTAAAATATTGTTGCGGAAAATATCTTTTTTCTTTTTTAAATAGATATTTGCGCAGGGGTCCAGGGATATAGACCTCATAACCCTGAAACCCCTAGAGGCTCTACAAAAAGCTCTGGAGGAAACCCCAAATGCGGTGACGACTATCTTGACGAATTTCATCGGCGACGACGATGCAGCGACCAGATCATCTCTAACCAACGTAGTAGACCCAGGTAGGGAATTTGATTTCTTTGTGATTTATATCTCATTATTGATTCTTGCGATGAACTTCGACTAATCCACAAATAGATTAGCCCACTGATCGATCATGTTTGTGGGATGAGTATTTGTAGAGATTTTTGGGATTCAATTCTTGAAGTTGTTTTGGTTCATTAAACTTCTAATGGTCACGAACCAAGATCGACATGAAATTCAATGGAGGTTCTTCCATCTAGATTTGTGGTGCCTTTCTTCCCCGATTTCTCTCGTTCATTATGAGCATTCTACACATTCATCGTGGGGATATGAATGACAGATCGTTTTGCAACTGTTGTGCGACGCAACGATCCAAAATTAAAGATATGGAGTCGGCACAACCCCACGTAGGTGCAGAAACTGTGGATATGGACAGATCGAAGCGGATCAAATGATATCATTCATTGAGTGATTTCTGCACGAATGATCGGAATCAGTTTTTGGAGCCGACCGATGGCCCAAGACCCACAGATTTGGCATCACGACATCGAGGTGACCCATGATCTTGAGTTAGGCGGAAAACAGACTAAGGAAACGCAATCTAGAGATTCAACCGAGGTACGAGGAGGAAGACGACAATTCTGGAGAAATACCAACTACACAGCGTGTAGTACGGGCTACACGGCGTGTGTTCGTCGGGGATCACCTGGCATGTACTCTAGGAGTACACAGACACAGGCTGGGTACACGACCAAGGACATCGTGTGTATACCCTTCCTTGGCCAGACACGGCCAGATACGCGGGACACCCCGTGTATTGGTACACAGGAAGGAAACACGAACAAACACTTTGTACGGGCATACGGCTAGGGTACGTGGGTGTTTCCCAATTGATAGGACTCATAGTGTGCTTCGACCTACACGCCGTGTATATGATTTCCTACACAACTTCTACTTCTAACATGGGCCCTTTACTTGGGCAGTACTCAGATTCAAGAAACACGACGTATAACCCTACTACATGCCATGTAGTCTAGTTTTATAGATTTTGGGTGGATGACATGGGTCGTTTACATGGGCAGTACCCGATGTGAAGGAACATGGTGTGTAACCATACTACACGCCATGTAACTTGTTATACATGGCTTAAGCCAGTTGCCATCTATGACTTGGACTAGTTTCCTTAGGGTCCATCCCCTTTTCCTTTCTTATGAAGGTTTCCAGTATCATTTCGTATATATGGGAGTATGATCGCATCAGTAGGACTTCCTAAATAGAGTTGTTGGAATCCCCTCTATGAGACTTGGAGCCTGATCCTCTATTCATTCCTGGTACCCTAGGTAGAGTTCTTGTTTTCGACGTGACCAACTTTACCCAGACGTCGATTTTCTGCTTAGTGGATTAGTTTAGGATGAGTTGTAGGAATAACCCCATGGATATTGGTTGTGATCCTCATCTGAGAATTATGTTCTCAAGTACTTGTGGAGTGTGTTCTCCCGGAATTAGTACTTCATATCTCTCTCTATACAGACCTAGGAGTGTGTTCTCCTTGTTACATGCTTAGTGGAATCTATGAGCTGGACCCTAGTGGTGGTACCATGACAGCCTATCGTGTATGAGTATATCTAGATATTCTTGTTATATGTTCTATAGACATATACAGTGTGAAGATGACTGTATCCTTCATTTGTGGTATTTCCCTTGTTTTATTTGCTTTGTGGTTTCAGGGTGTCCTACTGGGTATTGATATACTCACCCTTACATGGGATTTGCCCACACGTGTTGTGTCTTGTTCAAATGAGCGAGCCTTTGACATGATTCTTGGTGGTCCAGGACCGGACGGTGCTCAGTGAGATCAGACAGGCCGATGTGTGTTCCTACAGCTAGAGATTGTAGTCTCAGTACATTTCATTATAAGTTGGAATTTTTTATAGAAATTATTTTGGTGGGCTTGTACTTTTGGCCCAGGTTTTTACACTTACTGTAGTTTACTTTCCTGTGGTACTCTGTTGGTTGCGATTTCAGTGTATGCATGCATTTCCATTTGTAGTAGTTTTTACTTTTTAGCTTTGTGGGCTTGGTGATGTGTGTGTGTGTGTACAGGTTTATAGGCAATTCCTCCTGTGGTAGTGATATGCCTACTCGGTGCTAGTCACCTTCCCCTGGCCTATTGGAGGTGGGCATGGGGAGTCGCAGCTCGGGCCCCATTGGGATGGGTCGTGACAGGCCTCCCGGGCGAATCAGCCCCCGACCACCCTGACCTCCCGGCTGAGTCACCATGGTCGCCCCATCGGCCGATGTAGCCACGCCAACCACTTAAAAATCCCGACTGAAGTGGCCCTCGTCATGCCACCCTCTGGCCGAACCGGCCTAGGCCTCGCCACCCAGGCCCCCAGGCCGGGCCACCCCGAGCCACGCCCCCGCGGCCCTCTGAGCCGAACCGGCACAGCGCCCAGAGCCGAGCCGCCCTAGTAGCGCCTTGCAGGATGCGTTTCCCAGACATCTCCCTCTGGGCTAAACCTCCCTCACGCTGACCCACGGCCGGTCTGTTCCTTCGTGGCCAGTATACACCCTCGTGGCCGATCCACGCCCCCAGGGCTCTTCGCAGCCCCTCGCGGCCCGCTGGGATGGGCCTAGAGGGCCGGGCCGAACCCAACGGGTGGGCTCGCCAAATAAGTCGGGCCAGAACCAGCAGGCCAGGCCGCTCGTGATTGTCATAACTGCTATTCATATGATCTGTAGATGGTTGAAGGACCGCCCAGTCAGAGATAGATATTCAATCGAGGTGGTATGCAGGGAGTAAGCGGACGTGGCAGAGGAGCGGGTCGTGCAGTTGGTGGTGGGTGAAGAATCAAGATATTACCGCCACCACCACCAAGTGGTCCACCCTAACCATAGGGAGCAGGTTGATAGGGGATAGCTCAGCTCCAGGCAGCTAAGGCTTACGATCATGGATCTCCGGAGATGATTCAAGTTACGATCTGTGTCTACTCCACCCTAGCGTTAGTACTTATAGACACACGTTCCAGTCATTATTTTATTTCCACTTCCCTCATTCGGAGCTCTAAGATTCCGACGGAGCCGTTGGCTTGATCCTTATGGCTAGAGACTCCTACTGGAGTAGATTCGATGATTATGCACTGGTTCCGATAGTGTGAGCATACTCTAGGAGGAGAGAACTTCAGTTGGAATCTCCTAGTAGCGGCGTCAAGGCCTTATGAAATCATCTTGTGTATGGACTAGTTAACTACATTCCATGAATTGATTGAATGTGTTAGGCGCAATGTACGGTGTGTCCACACGGATGGGACTGGGTTTACCTTCACCGGCGAGAAGGGATCCATTGCAATGCTGGATGGAATTATCCAGATGAGGGTGCAACTAATTACTCACCAGTTGGAAAGCCTTACCCTTGGAGCAGTTGATGTGGAGAGTTCAAGCTATCCTGTAGTGGTGGACCAGTATGCAGATGTTTTCCTTGATGATGTCCCAGGTCTACCTCCTCAGAATGTTGAGGACTTTTACATTGACTTGTACCCCAGGATGGCACCGATATCTACTCCAGCGTATCAAATGGCCTCAACGGAGCTTTGTGAGCTGCAGGTATAGATAGTGGACTTACATGAGAAGGGATTCATCCGACCTAGTGTTTCTCCTTGGGCAGGCCCAATTCTGTTTTCCAAAATGGTATATGAGAGATTGAGGCTTTGTGTTGACTACCGGCACTAGAACCAGGTGACCGTGAAGAACAAGTAACCACTCCAAAGGATTGACTACCTCATTGATCAGCTGAAGGGAACACAATGTCTCTCGAAGATAGACCTCAGACCAGGCTATCACCATATCAGAGTTTGAGATGAGGATATGCAGAAGATAACCTTCATATGCTAGTATGGCCATTATGAGTTCTTGGTTATGCCATTCTGTGTAACCAACGATCCATCAAATGTTCATGGGACTCATGAACAAGGTCTTTCATCCGTACCTTGATCACATTTTAGTGGTATTCATTGACAACATTCTAATCTATTCGAATACTGAGGAGGGGCATTCCTATCATTTACGGGTAGTACGGGACACACTCTGAGAGCACCAGCATTATGGTATGCTCTAAATGTGCCTGTTCTGGATATGAGAGGTTCAATTTATAGGAAATTTCAACTCGGAGGCTGGAGTTGCAGTGGATCCAGCAATGATTGAGGTGGTACTTTCGTGGAAGCCACCCAAGAGAGTGACAGAGGTACGGAGTTTCCTGGGATTGGCTAGATACTACCAGAGATTGTAGGTAGATATCTCTAGAGTTGCATCACCACTATAATCATTGATGAAGAAAGGGAAACCCTTTGTCTGGTCATAGAGATTCCTGCAGAGCTTTTAGAAGATGAGGTAGAGGCATACTAGTGCCCCCATCTTGAGGCTTCCAGAGGAAGATGTAGAGTATGTAGTCTACTGCAACACATCAAGGAACAGACTCAGATATTTCCTATTACAGGATCGAGCAGTGATCGCATATGGTTCTCTATAGCTGAGACAACATGAAGATAACTACGCTACCCATGACGTGGAGTTAGAAATAGTTGTATTCACCTTGAAAATTAGGCGACACAATCTATTGGAAAAGAAATTACAATGTAATATGATCACAAGAGTCTCTGTTGTCTCTTCTCTCAAAAGGCACTGAACCTAAGACATCGACGTTTTCTTGAGTTCTTCCAGGACTACGACTTTGAGATAGTCGATACTCTGGGGAATGTAATCTTTGTTACAAATTCACTCAGTAGGAGATCAGGTATACAACGGCTAGGTGGGGAGACGGAGTAACCTGCCGCTTTGCAGATATCCTTTACGGATAGAGGCAGATCAAATTATCTACAGTCTCTTACATTTACTCCCCCACTTCATTAGTGAGTTAGGGGGCACATTGTAGGGTTGCTGACTGCGAGACATGAAGTTCTCAGATATCCATAGGATAGGAACCCTATGGTTTTTCTGAAGGTGGGGAGCACATAATCCTCTTTAGAAGAAATACCATGGTACTAGTGTAACTTTATGAGGAAGTGTTGAGGGAGTTCCAGACATCCCCACTAATGGTACATCCAGAAGTGGTGAAGATGTACCCAAATCTCCGACGACAGCACCAGTGGCTGGGAATGAAGAATGCAGTTTTAGTGTTTGTCTCTCGATGCCTCACTTGTCAGCAAGTGAAGACGGAGAATTAGGTACCAGAAGGCTTGGTTCAGCCTTTAGAGGTCCCAGAGTCGATGTGGGATGGGATATCCATTGAATTTGTGATGGGTCTTTCATGTGAATTTAATGGACATTACTCTATTTGGGTGATGGTCGACCGAATCACCAATTCAGCCCACATCCTACTGATCAGAGAGCAGGGTTTAGTAGAGAGCCTGGGATGCCTCTATGTGCAGGAGAGTGTGTGGCTACATGGAGTACCCATGACGATTATATCCGATTGTGATAAATGTTTTACTTCCTATCTATGGAATGGGTTGTAGGAGGATTTTGGGACACAACTTCTTTTGAGCACCACCTTCCATTCATAGATGGATAGTCAGATGGAGCGGACCATTCAGACCATCGAGGATATGTTGCGTTCTTGACTCCTCAACTTTGGTCGTAGCTAGGAGGATTACTTTCCTTTGGTGGAGTTTGCCTAAAACAACATCTATCACACCATCATTGGGATGGCACCTTTTGAGGCGTTATACATGCGACCATGCAGATCATCCTAGTGATGGATTGTTCCAAGGCTGTTAGCACTAGTGGGACCATAGATGGTATGGGCTACTACAGAGAAGGTAAAGGTCAACCAGGAGTATATGAAGACTGTACAAAGAAGGAAAAAGACATATGCTGACAGAAGACTGTGACCTCTAGAGTTAAAGGATAGTGATCACATCCTTCTACGGGTCTCACCTCGATGAGGTTTGCAATGATTTAGAAGAGGCGGAAAGTTATCTCTGAGGTTTATCGGATCTTTTCAGGTATTCAGTAGAGTTGGAGAGGTGTCATACCTCTTAGATTTTCCACCTCATTTGCACTGGGTGAAAAATGTCTTCACATATCCCAGCTGAAGAGATACGTGCATGACTCTTCTCACATCATCGACCATGGAGAGCTGGACATCAACGATGGGGTGACTTTTACGGAGGTTTCAGTAGAGATTGAGTATAGATATGAGCGGTTCCTTCATGGACATTTAATTCCTTTAGTGTGCATTCGCTGGCAGAACAGAAACCTCTAAGAGAGAACATGGGAGCGGCAGACTCCAATACATGCTCAGTACCCCCACTTGTTCCCTTAGTTTGGATTGTGGCTTATTGGGACCTAATTCCTGATGTGGGGTGAATGTAAAGTCCTAGAATTTCAATGTATTTATTTAAAATATATGGGAATTTTTTGAGTCCATTAAAATTGACGGCGCATGATTCCGAGTACCAGAGGGCCCGGATTGAATTTCTGAACTTTATTTCATGTACGTTCAGTAAATGTGCGAGTGGATTTTTCTAACATTTGAACTGGTGCATAGAATTGAAATCCTAGGGCACTGTTGAACTCGTAGCATGAATATTCACTTATGAATACTTTCACACTGACGACAGTTGGTCGAGGGTGAAAGTTAGTTTATTCGGGTTTTTCGTATGTCAATAAAATAAAAATAAAAGTGTATGACATTTTTATTTTTATTTGCAACACCCATGTGGGTGTTGGGTGGTGGGGTCCACCAGAGCTAAACCTCAATGTGGATGTTGAGGTGTGGGGACCATAAAAACTTAACCTATCTTAAGAGTATATGGTGGTGGAGACCACCCAAACCATAACCTCCCATGAGAGGCTATGGTTGTGGGGACCACCTGGGACTAAACCACCTTTAATTGAGAGAAACTCTAAACCCCCCTCATTAATGTGGAGGATCCTCTTGACTGCATCCCCATTAATTGTGCCAATTCATTACCTATAATTTTTCAAATGTAGTTTATTGGATTTACCTCATTTTAAATTAAGAATCAAAATTGTTGTGATTTAGGAAGGTTCCTAATAAATGAACCGTCATAAATTCCATGATCATTACAAACCTACCCCCTCTCATATATATATGGAGCTTGGGAGGAGGATTTGGGAAGGCTTCACAAAGAGACAAAGAGTTGGTACATTGACACCATGCCCAGTACTTGGAGGATTACGCTCTCCAATGAAGAATGCAATATCCAAAAAAGAACGTGATCCCCATCGAAGACGGCCAACCTCCTATAACGTTCTTCCTCGGGGCTTCTTCCGAGGTGGGAAGTCCTCATCTTCTTCCGATCCATGAGATAGAGATTGGAGGTGTGTGGTGGATGTGATGAATGATTAAAAAATTATCTTATTCCCCATGACTCCATCGACGTATCAACCCGAGGTAGGGTTTTAATGTTGTTTGATTATCACTTCATAAGTACAACATTTATTTTCTTCTATGGCTTGGGAAGAATCTTTGCGGGAGGGTTTAGTATGCTTCATTCATGTGAACCTCTTTCTACCACTCTAATGTAGAGAGTTTGGCCATAACTAACATGGATCGTTCTCTCTAAATCCCTTGTGTTTCTTTGCAGTCTTATTCGAAACAGAGGAAGGCGACGAAGGGAATGAAAGAAACTGCACCGCAACCCGCGGCCTTTGCGACCCGCGCTGCCCCAATGATGCTTCGGCTTCTCGGCCAATACGACCATGCCCCACCGCTGGTCGAACCGGGCCCGAGCCGTGCTGCGCCCTGGACACACTACACCCAGGACACCTCGACCACCCAGCCATATAGGCACCCACCCACCCCGGCCTCCTAGCCGTGCCACCCTGGTCGTGCCATCCACTGGCCGATCTGCCCTAGCCACTCCAGCCTCTCGACCTAACATGCCCCGGTCGCACCACCAGATGGCCGATACAGGCCCTCCCACACCACACCCTCCCTTGGGGCAATCCACCCCAAGCCGCTCCCCCATGGACCTCCGAGCCGAACTAACCCCGCACCCAGAGCCGACCCACCATCACGACGCCCTTCAGGTTGTGCCGACCATGCAGCGCCCTCCACGCCGAACCGCCCTCACCGACCCATGGCCATTTTGCACCCTCATGGCTCTCCATATCCCCTCATGGCCTTCTGGGCTGGGAAGAACCCAACGGGCTGGGCCAGACCCAACAGGTCAGGCCAGGTCGGTTCGACCAGGTCGGACCAGACCCAGGCCCACTACGACCCATATACGCTTGATCGACCATATCTTTGGTACCAGACGTCTATTTTAAAAACTTTTGGGGGTGCTAGAAATCAGGGAGCATGACTGACCCTTTGGGTATACCACACTATAGTTTGGGGTGTAGTTGAGATATGGTTAGGTTTGATCTTGCACGAATCCAACTGGGCCCCGCAACTAAAAGGATAATAACTCACAGACCGGGCATCCGATTAGCATGTTTTTTGTTTCGTTGAGACCTTTATGGAGTGGAATAACTTTGAAATACTTCTTAGTGTGACTTCGTGATAGTTGGAGTATCGACCTGTAGCTCATGGAGCAGATCCTCCCAGATACGAGCGAGCGTAGTGTGGAGACCTAGGAGCTGGCTGAGACCAGATGACTGCTGACCGTTTAGACTCAGAGTGACTCTATATGTCCAGTGGGGAGAACCATGGTGTCACGGAGGACCCACACATCATGTTGGAACCGTGGAGGATGATCCAGTAGCTATCTTTTCTCTTTCTTTAGTTGTATTTCATTTCAGTTGTAGTTGTACATTTACTATTGGGATTGTATTCTGGCGCCTTTTACATTCAGCACTCTTTTGTTATACAGTTTTCATAGTGTTTCATCTAGCTGTGTGTTTTCTTGTGTGTGTGTTTATAGGTTATAAAGGCAATGCCTTCACGTTTTAGTGGATTACACCTTTGGGGTTAGTCGTCAGCCCTTGCCCTATGAAAGGCGGGTTTGGGGTAGTCAGGACACGGGCCCCAAGGGATGGGTCCTGACATTTCTATACACTTCCCACATGAGTCTTACACCATTTATGAGGATCAATATATTTGTGTACAATTTCCCCCCCTAAATCTATGTTAGGGTGGAAAGAATCATGGCTACTCCCTCTTCCCTGCACTCCCTTATATGTGTATTATGGGTTTTGATGATTCAATTTATATATGATCACACTAATGTATTTTGTGTTGTACTCATAAACCATATAAGTAATTAATAATGATGATGTTGTAGGTCCACTAGGAGACCCTTCTTGTTATTGATATGAAGATATTATAAGGCAACCAAAAGACAATATAGGTTATTGATGAGATCTAATATGGTGATGCTGATGTGAGGGTATATTATGGGATTTGTTCACTGATTGAGGAGGAAATGATGCTGATTCCACTAATGTTTGCAACACCCTATTCAACTAGATATGGGATGAGGAGGATTATATATTCCTTGAATGTGATATGGTGTGATATGGAATAATTTTTTAATTCAATATGTCCCTAGAATTTGGAATTAGGCAATATGAGTAATAAACTAGGGGAAGTGTTAGTTGATTGATTTTATGTTATATTCATTCGATATTATATAATTATTCCTAAATGTGGTAATTGGGGAGGGAAATATGGTGTAGAGAGAAGGATTTGGACCAGATTGATTCTAATTGGTTTTACTATTTTTTATATGGGGGTATTACTGTGGTTCCTCCATAATTTCATGATATTTCATGAGTATGATACATTTGTATATACATTATATGGTCACCCATACACATATATTCTATTATATAGATTTCCGTGGTGATTTTGGTGATTGAGCTAGATATTACTTCCTTGAATCATTGGATATGCTGTGGAATTATTTGTGACTATATTTATTAGTTATTTTTATTTTATTGTTGTTTATATGGAAAATTCATCCATTATGGTATTATATTGGATTGTATTTTTTATATATTTTGAAATTAATCAAGGGAAAGATTATTTTTTCTTGGGAAATATGATGATAATCGTGCTATTATGTATGTTTCATTCTGTTAGTGTTTGTTTTTAACCTCTATCCTATTAGAGGTAGGCTTCAGTGGTTACTCCCTTATTCAATGACGACATGTGATGGGTTAATGATTGTATAATTTAATGAAATTTTTTATAAATTCCATTTTTTATGTGTTAGGATAGATTTTGGAGTTCAAAACATGTGAATATTGGTTGTTTGGGAAGAGAAACTATATCAGTTGATCCATGTTGGTGATATAGTCTAAAGAGACTATTTAAATCACGTGATTTTTAGACCCCAATTAATTGACAAAAAAATTTAAATTACCAAATGAACATGTAAAATAATTCTATAAATAGGGTAGAAACCATTGTGTGGTACATTCATTGTTCTGGTTTGTTTTAGTGTTTGAAATATGGCTATTTATGGGGAAATTAATTTAATTTGGACAAAATTAAATAATTTAAGAAAATTTTACATTACATAGAATTATATTCTATTATTTTATCTATATATATTCATATTGGTCAAAATTTAAACCTCATTCTATTTTGATATGTTTAGTTGAATGAGTTGATAAGCCAAACGAGGCTTGTGTAGTCCAAAGTGGACAATTACTTAAGGGGGAAGATGTGCATGTTTCACTATCATAGGTTAACAATTTATGTGGGAAGAATCACTTATCAAGTGATTGAGCACTAGATGGAGGATCATGAAATTTCACTATGACTAATTCATTTTGGCGTTGATTAACATGATCTCCAATCCATTATTCTAATGTGAGGAGAAGCATGTATGTGGCAGATCTTGTATCGGTGAGGGAAGAAGGATGAATATGTTTGTTGGGATAATTTCCAGGGATAGTATAGTGTTGAATTTCTAAATTTGAGGATGATATGGGTAGATATTTTGGTTATAATATATCCCAGTAGGGGTTCCCAAGTATAAGGAACCTCATGATTAGTTTTAATTAAACCCATTGTTTCTCTTCTGATCAGTTTTCTACTAATGTGACTAGGTCATCACCCTTGGATGCAGTGTCTCGCTTTGTTATACATTTTTTAATAACCCCATCATTGTTTTATATGAACATATAGGTATAAAATAAAGATTATTTTTATTCTATAGTATATATCATTTTCTAGGGTATTCTAAATAAGGGAGATTTTAGGGATCTATGAGTAGGAGGGTTATTGGTTTTGGATCAAAGGTATCTGTACATTTAATGTTTCAGTAGATGGGGAATTAACATTTTTGATTTAAATTTTATTTATCTTAGGCCATTAAATACCATTCAAAATCTTGTGGCTCTAGGGTATTGTAATTTTCTAATATGGGATATAGAAATATTAGATTTTAGTGTCCAAATATCCATAGGGATCAACAAAGCACAAGTGTTCTTTTTAAAGTATATCATCTATAACTGTTTAAATAGAATAAGTGTCCAAAATAGGGAGAGATATCTTATTTTATAACAGGGTAGATAGATATGGAATATTTAATCTCTATTATATCCCTCTCCCTCATGGACATAAGGCTTAATTTAGTTGTGGAGTTGTTCATCAGCTATGAGGTAAGGGAGCTGGATATGGATTGATACATCATATAAATATGTCGGCACTATAAGGACCCATGATCATATAAGGTACCATTTACTATATTATAGAATGGATTATGATTTATTTAATTATGGATAATCACACTCTACTTTTCATCGACCATGGTATACTACATAAGACATAAGCTGAAGAGGATATAGGTTCCCCTTATGTTTCTTGCGATAGTATCAGGTCAAATATGTTTATTTAATGTGTGATTGGGTTGTGATATGATTAAAGGGTAAATTTTATTATCTAATTACCACATTGTGATATAGATATATCCCTATGATGTTATCCTTAGAATATCGTAGTTGTATTATTTAATCGAAATGCATTGAAATCTAGACAGAATTCTTACTAGTTTATAGTGATCCAAGAGAGGAAGTGATGCTATTTTTTATTCTTATTATTTGAATAATTTTCCTAACTTTGGGAAATCTAAAAATTTTTATGTTGTAGAGGTTCTTGCAATGCAGTATATGGTTGAGATAGTGTGGATTCATAGGGTTCCAAGGACCATAATTTATTATTAGTATCCTCATTTTAAATCATGGTTGTATAGGTTATTATAATATTATTTTTCACCAATCATTGTATTTTAATTTCTATACATTCACATATGGATGTGTATATCAATTGTACCTTCTAGATAGTTGAGGATATATTTAGTGCTTATGTTCTGGATTTTAGTTTATCATGGAAATATTATTTTTATTGGTTCATTTCGGTGTAGAGTATGGTTGAGAATATTTATAAAATATATGAGTGGATGATGGTTGATGTGGACCATAGTGGAAAGTATATGTGGGGTGTCATATATGTATACCCTATTTATGATGTTATATTGCGTTTTTTTCAATAGTTTTATGAGATTTTTTACCAGTAATTGAATAGAATAATGTGATTACCTATGGATATAATTTTTATTTTTTCTCCTAAAATTATATAAATTATTTAGACGGGGAAATACTCTCTTATGAAAGGCATTGCATTGAAAGTTCATGGATAGTGGTGTATATGTATTTCCATATATATTATGGTTTGATTATCATGGAAAAGAAATATATGATTGGTATTTGATGTAACATCATTAACATTTTCAACCCTGTATTTATTATATTATGGGATTTGTATGCACATTAATAATTTTAGAAGAAAAATCATTTTTGATACAAGAATATCAACTAGGAATAGGAGGTTAAGACATAGAAATTTCATTCAAGGCAGGTCTATCAACATTAATAATATGATAGTACTATAGTCATCTACGTCCTGATATTAATGGAATGTTCTTGGATAAATATAATATTTTACAAGGTGATGTATTTTCATATATTTCTGTCATAGAGTGATGATATATATCGCTCTATGAATATTTCTTGATAAATCGTTGGTTTTTCTGATGTTCTAAATCTTGTTGCAATTATATATGTCCTGACATGTAGATTTGATTTCTTAATTTGTGTTATTCCTTTTTTTTGGTGATTTCATGAAATTATGTTATGGTTCATGGAGTAATCCTTCTATAATTTATTTGGATAATTTGTGTTATATACAATTAGGATGAGTTAGATTAAAAGTAGTTTAATTGAAAATTTAGAATCTTCAAAGAAGACTGACCCACTGTGATGTGATAATAATTTCTCCTGGTTCTATTTAGAATTTTCCTAAAAGGTTACCATGTGGTGATTTATGACACAATATGACCCAATGTTTTTCATTTATAGTTATAAATTTGAAAAATATTTTGTTTTTAACTATTTCATATCATTTTCTCTTGAACCAATATTGATAACTTTAGCATCTTTTGTTCATTTTCTTCATAGGATTGACAATTCAGTCATCTATAGTGAGTTCCTCAATTTTTCCCTATAGTAAATTCTCTATCATCAAAAAGAGATATAATTCTAGGATTTGTTATTTTAGATAATATTATGATATGTAATTGAATATTGTGGTTGGTTTCTGTTGTTCTATAGTTCCCTTTATATTATTTGGGCATCAATATAACCTCTTCTATGTGTTGTGATTTCAAAAAGAATATCAATGCATCAGTTGACGGAGTAGATTTGAGGACTCTCTTCCTTCATTTGTAAATAATAGTGGTTGTTTTATCATTTTTTCATGTATAAATGGTATAGATCCAATTAGTAATGATAAAAAATTGAACCAAATAGAATTAATGGGAAATAGGTGAACATCATTTTTTATTATTATTTCAATGGTATTTATCGTGGAATTTATACAAGTTAATTATTATTATTGAAAAAAGTGTTCATATTTGGACATGTGTGGTGATTCTGTGATTTATTGTTGGAATAAACCTTTCATAAAATTATAATGAATTAAATACGGTTATCAATTTGTTGTGTGGAGATGAAAATTGTCATGAAAGCATTTTTTTATAAAAATTAATCGATTTTATGGATATTTGAATTTTTTATAGGGTTGTGTTGAATGGAATGTTGGGTGGTTTTGATTATACCAATGATATAGGGGATGTTATTGGGTAATTGTTTTTTTGGGGAGTATGTTTTTATTGGTTGGTGTGTTTCAGAATGTAGAAAGATGTTGGATTCGATTTTATGCATTATGGGGTGGTCTTGTTTGATTAGTTTTTGTAAATAATTCTCTTACTGTTGGTTGTGCAACATGTGATGTAGAAGATTCCATTGAAGGAATAGTATGTTATGGTTGTGGATATGGACTGTGTAGTGGGGATGTGTCATACATTCCATGGTTGGAAATATTAATGTGGTTATTTTTATGGGTTGATTGAATTGATAATTGTCTTATTCCTTTTATTCGTGTAATCATGGTATATAATATAAATTATAATGATGAAAAGAATTGTTTAATGGTTGGATTTATTGTGGGTATTGTATGGAATTAATTTTTCTCATTAAAGTAATTTACTGGATTAATGATGATTTTTAGGTATGACAATAGTAATAATAGATTATGAATTATGAAAGTATTAACAAATATTTTTTGGATTGCTGTTTTGGTTGTTTTATATATGATATGGAGTTGGTTTTGGTTCTATTGTTGGCTGTGGTGTGGTGTGTAATGATGGTGGTTGGGCAATGTTCATGAGATATAATATTTTTTTTGGTTGTTCACCCTCTAGGTTGGGTTTATATGTGGTATAAATATATATATTTATTTTACTTTTTATTTCTATAAGCTCTCAATTGAAGCCAAATACCATTACTGATGCCGAAAAATCATGGGTACTGGGTGTTTTACCCTAATATCCTATTCGACCAGTTAATGGATGGCTCACCACTATTACTACCAATTTTCTATTCCAAATATAGTAAAATTTGTGATAGATTGGGGCAATATCCATTATACTTCCATTCTATATAGTTTACTTATCGTCAAAACAAGATATTGACCCTATGATGTATTGGTGCCGAAAATTTTATAGGTTCATTGATAGAAACTTCTAGGTACTGATTAGATTATATTATAGGTGCACTGGGAATCCTTTTGTGGTATTGATTGTATTTGAATTTATTTACAACTATGTTGAAATGTAGTGGTGTTCATGAATTGTAATAGGATGTCACAAGGTTGATGTTATAACCCCCTCATATTTTACAATGTAATTTATTTTAAATAAATATAATTTTTATTGGCATGTACCAAACGAAACGGTAAATTAAACAAAATATGATATACTATATAAATAATAATATTTAATTGTCATTGATTGATCATAATAGCATGTTTAACATGTATGATTTGGAAAAAAATTGATAATATGTATAAAAACATATTTAATGGAAACATATTGAGTAATTTCAATGAAATAATAACTTACTTTTAAATGGTAAATTTATAATTTTTATTAGTAGATCAATTTTTAGAATTTTATTATTTTTCTATATTATTTCCCTTTATCGTAAATAAGCTAGGATTTTGATTAAATTTAATTTTATGGAAAATAAATAATTTATTAATCATTTATAGATTATTAATAATTGGTTATAAGATTTGATAGAATTATTTTATTGTAAAAAAGATTTTTTTTCATAAAACTATTTTATGTGAACAATGTATTTATTTTATAATAGAAAATGAAATTAATCAATACTGGTGAATTATTTTAGTATAATTATTGGATCATAAATTCAATAAATTATATATACATTTATATAAACGGTTTAGCTTGTCTTATAATGTGACGAAATTCATTTTTATTCTTCTAAATACATTTTCACTAAAATAATATTTTTATGCATTTTGAGCAAGGTTGATAGAAATAATTTTATAAACATATATTAGATTAATATTTTATATTATATATTATATTTTTAATATGTTTAATTAATATTATTAGATATTTTATACTTAAACATTCATCGTAATGTATATACACCATGGAAAAATTTTAACACTTTAGAAAGGGGGAAAATGGGTTAATTATGGATAAAAATATGGGATAAGGAATCAAACTATCTGAAAAAATCGATTTATTTTCATTTATGATTTTACTTAAAAAAATTCAACTATATTTTAAAATATTGAAATTTCATTCCATTTTCTATCAATAATGAACTTCAAATTATTTTAATAAATGATTAAGTATAAAAGGACTCTCCCCTACTTTAAATATATATAATAATTTTTTATATGAATATAAATATGCTATGAATTATTATAATTGGTTATTTTGAATTTTAATATATTTATTTTGTGATGGTAATTCATTTATAATTTTTTGATAATTATATTATTAGCTAAAACACTAACACAAAACCAATGAAGCGATTGTTCTAGGAGATGAAAAATCAAATAAAAAATTTTCCAAATATTAAATGTGATTAGTTTTGTATAACATAAATTGATAAAAAATTTGATAGGTAAAAATTACGTGTATGTTATGTTTATATATTAAAATTACAAATCAATTATAGTAATTATCTTTTAATGTTAGGCTATATCAATGGTCCCAAAAATGATATTAAAACTATTTGATACTATAAAAAATATTATTTATTTTAATTTCAATTAAAATATTATAAATTTTAGATTTAAGGGTTAATGGTAAAGAATATAATCCATTTTATACTTATTATCCACAGCCCATTTTAGAATGAAATTATTAACCCTTACAAACTAACTATTTTGTTACCATATAATGGTTTAAAAGGATATTAAGTAGTTAATATAATTAGATATGAGTTTAAATTACCCAAAAATGTATAAAATAATTAAGTGGAATAGAATTAGACCATATGTAATCCTGAAAATAATATTTATCAACATTTAACCATTTTCCCTTAATATTAAAATATATTATTTTAAGGTCTATAATGACAAAAAGTGTAGCATCCCCCTCACTTACCAAAGGGAACATACACTCCATTATTTTTTACAAAACATGAACCATTTGCTTGAACTAATATCTTGAAATATAATCTAAAAAAATCTATATAAATTACATCATTTTTTTCTTTCCAAAATACCCATCCATAAATCATAAAGTTTCTTTTCAAATAAAGATACCTGATAAAGATTTATATATTCGTACGGACCTTTTCAAAGTGTATTTCATCTTAACCCCCAAAAAGGTTCTACGGCCATATTGAAATGATATAAAAAATATTTTCTACTTTATTAAGTTGTTTTTATGTCAATATCATACCCATTTTATATACACTCTTATATTTTTGAAAAATGAAAATTTTGTTTGTTTGTACTTGTGGATTACCACAACCACAAACCAATTTAGTTCACTTTTCATTTCCTGTTAATAAGGATTGCAATAAAGATACATTTAGTGAATAAAATTTATAGTTATTATATAATTTTGATTCTAAAAATAAAACATATTTTTTTCTTTCTTTCCTTCCATCGATTGAAAAGTTGAGGCATTGAACATGTGTATGTGTGAAGATTATCTCTACAATGTGATGTAAATAATTTTTCATTAGCGCATTATATGAATGGTTAAAAAAATTAATATGAATTTTAAATAAGAAAATATTATATTACTAGTATTTATTAGATGATCAAACCATACCCAAGGTACATGTATTGTAATATTTTAATCAAACCATGATTTAAAAATCGACCATTTTCAGGGAAATAACGATTTTAATATTGAATTTTTTGTAAAAAGATAATTAAAAACATTATTTGATTAAAATATAGTAAAAAATAAAAATATATATTAATGTGGTTATGGAATGTATTTTTAATAAATGTATATTTATTATACATTATCATGGAAAATTTATAAAAAAAATCAGACTTGAGGTAAGGGTTTCTCACCTCACTTATTTTTGTAAAACAAGTTCCATATTAATCAAATATATTTTTTGAGGTATATACATTACATAAATGTATTTTATGATAAATTTAATGATTTTTTTGATTTATATGTATATAAAATGTTTTTTATTTATTGTAGATATGATTCATATATTTATTAATCTTTAAGGGTTTTTCATAAATATTTTTTTAGACATGATTCTGGTAATACACCTTTATTTTTTTATGGTAAAAAAACATCTTATACATATTATATCATGAAAATAATTATATTTATACTATCTATTGTTTAGTTTTATAATTTTTATTGGGTTATAAGGCACATAAAATTAATTTTTTTAATTATAAAACAGTTTTGTTTAAAAAGTATGAAACCATGCTTGTTCCTCCTAGAGAAACCTAAAATAGAATATGAGATTAGAGATTTATTAAAAGATTACATAAACCTATTATAAGTAATCTTACCAAAAATTTTATCGATGTGATCAGTTCCATTTTTATTGGGATCAACATTTGTACTTTTTTTGAGTATATCATCCATCTTGCCACATGCATGGAAGAATTCCTCCCTTGTTAACATCTTTTCATGGAAGCCACCTATAAAAATTAGATATTTATTATTTATCCAATAACTACAAAACTTATTTTTTTAACTTGGAATGTAGTCTCCTAAAACCTGTCTACATTCTATTCAGAATAATGAATAATCAATTCCCCTTCTAATATTTATTCCTCTATTTACATGATATGTTTTTAAGACATTCCCCCTACGTTCTAACCTGCTTCCCACTATGTGCCATCCATATGAACCATTTGTGTATAAAAATTTTGATCCACATTTACAGATGGTCGTTGATGAACCATTAAGCCATCCTAAATTATCACAGATTCTCAAGGGGACTGAATGTCCATAATTTCACTGTGGGATTAGTGACATTTTACTTATATCTGCCTCTTTTATCAATTAAATTATCATCCTGAAAGTTCAAGATACTCTCCCTCGCATTCTCTTTCACTAAAGGATCAAATTATAACTCCTTGGACACAATTTTCTAATCTTACAATGTATCCGTTAGTTTCAGAAGGTATAATTAATTGTTACAGGACTTGGATCACAGACACTTTCTTATATTGAAACTCCTCAGATAATTAATTCCTCCCAGCATGTTCTTCCACCTTCGGTTGTGCAGACTTCTAATGTGACATTAATTGGTAATATCATTCGATATTCATCTATAACATTCCCTGTGACTCTTACCATATGAATTTTTTTCTCTCCTCCTTTTATGTGTATATATATGACACAATATTTTTTCATATTCATATGATGCGTTCTCATGGTTCATGGTTGATTATTAATGATTCCTCACTAATATAAATATTATCATTTATTATGAAAGGGTTTTATTCTAGAAATATTTATTAATAATCATTTAATAATTATGTAGGACTATAGTATGTTTTTATCCTTTAATCATTCAATTATGATAATATTATACTCAAATATGTCAGTCAATTGATCTATCCCATATTTTCTGTTGTTGGAAATTTGATATTACACTTTTTTATGCCTTATTATATGTAGGTTATAGGTGTTGAAAGATTAGAATATTTTTTTATGTTTATTTTGCAAATTTTTTTAAGTTATTGATGTCTTCCAATGAAATATTAAAATATATATTTAGTAATAAAAATTCCCATGTGATGATAAAGACATGATTTTTGATATATATATGTTTTTTTATAATTCCATAAAATTATAAAAACTATAATATATTGGGTATATTTGTAACTCAATATTGGTTAATGATATTTTAATTAAAAATTTTAAAAACTGTGTTGATATAGATCATGTCATTAACATCTTGTAAATAAAATGTTTTTATCATCGATGCTTATTGTACATGTCTCAGGCAATCCTGGGTTGTAACAAAGTTGGATTTTGATGACTATAGAAGCCATTAATTTATTTGATGAGGATTATTTACGAGTTAATGAAACCATTATTGGTTGATAATTTAAAGGATGATAAAATGATTAATTTTATAGATTCATTTTTTGGAATTTATTTTATAATTTTTTAGGGTGATGGGTAACTTTTTTGGAAATATTCATCAGGTTTTAATTTATCATTGAGGTATATGTAAAACATTGATTAATATTTTTATTTAGGGCTGATTTCATAGGGTGTAATTTTATTGGTAACATGAATTAAAGGAAACACATAACCATTATGGTTAATAAGTTCTTTGATGATTAGGTAATTGTCGTTGATTCTAATAAAGGTGTTATTATTTTTTTCAAATATATGATATTAAAAACTAATTGAGAGACTATGTGATTGAATCTATTTTTCAGTAATTTATCTATATTCGAAATATGTTACGATTAGGGTAAATTTAATATTATTTTGTTGGAAGGAATAGAAATTGAGTTAACTTGTTAATGAAAAAAATCCTTTTGTTTTTATTTTATAGTTATTAAATTTATTCTCTAAAATGATTAATATATTATATAGATTATATAATAATAGTATATATACATTGAGTATGTGCAGTTATGATTAATGAATTTTATTTATAAAAAAATTCCACAATAATAATGGTATAATATGTTATGAAAGATATTAATTTTTAGGATTCATATTTTACCATTCATATTTTGGAAGAGTGTTAGGGTTAATTATGTATATAATAATTTTTTAACATTACGTGTTATTATTGATGTTTTAGATATTGATGTACAATGGTTTATTAAGATTAAATACTAAATAAACATGTGAAAATCAATTTTTATCTGGTTAATGGGTAGAAATAGGAAGAATATTTTTTCATTCTTTTTTATATTAAGAATCATAAAATTTTAATTTTAGTAATTTAGAGAGAAACATTATGGATTTCTATCTTCTGAAATGAAACAATGGTGTAAAATAGCACAATACAAAGATAATGGATTTTTGGAATAAATCAGTAAATTATATTCTCTCACATTCTCTATAATGTTTTAAAAATAATTCCTCAAACTAAAGTTAAAGAAAATAAAATCTATAATTTCATATGTGATAAATAGTTCTCTATAAAATTTTTAGTGATTATAGAAACATTGAAATGTATGTGTTGCATAATAGAAAATTAATATTTTATTAAATACGATTGAAATGATATGTTTTGAATTCTTATCATATTCATTTAATTACTTCTAAAAATGAATTATAATCATTGTGGATTAAAAAATACATCAGCAAGCGTATATATTATAAGGACCCAACCTTATATCATTACATAATCCGGAATTAAATGAATAATTCAGATTGAGGATCTGTTCATGATTAGAGTTTTAGAGAATTAGGCTACAACTATAACATTTCATCTCAAAAATTAAAAAGTAGGCAATTCTACTCAGTTTCAATTTTTTTTCATAAAATAAGAACTCTTGAAAAAAAGATTCATGTCTAGTTCCATGTTTTATATAGCATAAATTTTCCTTAATCCCATCCTTGAACCTATTCATCATTAATTCCTATGAACAAAATTTAAAAAACAGAGGATGAGCATAAAAATATCTATAAGGGTTATAAGGTAAATAAAGATAACATTTGTCCACAAATACATACAAAAAAAGAACATACCTCATGAAATCATAAGATTTATGAATAACATATAGAAATCATAAATCATAAATGTGACTTGTGGCATCTATAACATATTTATGTTTTATAATTCATAACTACCAATGGAGTTACATATGGAATACCCATTTAAGTATATTCCCGAATACTCTTAGGTGAAACATTCATATTTACCTCTATCATGTAACCCAATGCATTATAGAGAAATATCAAGCTCACCTACCCTATGTTTATCATGAATACACCTATATACGTAACAGTTCCAAAGAACCATAACATACTAATGACACATAAAACAAATATAAAGGTAAGATAACATTTCCACATTTCAATCACAATATATCATTTAAATATATTGACATAAAATATCTTTTATCAAAACCATTTACAATACCAAAATCTAAAAAAGAGTATTTGGTATTTGTTTTCATTTTAAAAACAATATTACTTGTTAATGATTCCAAGGATCAAATAATACTCATGGTGGCAGAAAAGGACTTTGTCAAAGCATATGTTAAAAAGAAACATTCCTTTTTGTCATTTTGTAAAACGATTTTTCTAAAATGATTCCCTTTCAATTAAATGAAAATAAAATGGGTTTTATAAACTCTATAAAATAATGTCATGTATAATACAAAATATGCCTCAATGAAATAAGATTAAGATGAAGTCCCTTACCTTGTGTATGACTTGACCCGTTCATTCATTAATCTCCTGAATAATAAACTAAAGTTAATTTATTCTTGATTAAAACATTTTTCATGTTTATTATTCCTCTTATATAAATTATTACATTTATTTACCAATTAGTTAATTATTTTGAGTTCATATTGGACATTTTTTCAATGTTCGGAACATGAGTTAAAAATGAACTTGTTATAACTATAAATTTTGCATGTGGTCAAAATTCAGTTATTTACATAATGATATTCATGTTTTAAATATCATATATATCATATATATAAAGTATATATATATAAGGCCCCAGCCTTAAACGTTACTAAATCTTGAGTTATTACAGGATTGCACATTGAGGATCTTTTCGGGTTTAGAGTTTTAGAGAATTAGATCATAAAACATGCATTACATTCCACATATAAACAAAGTGGTTACATAAAGATATTATTCTTCATTCCCATCAATGGAAACATATTTAAAATAAAACATGGATTCTTTCTTGACACTTCCTTGACACTATCATCATATCATGTACCTTTCCCTTGACCTGTGAAAATCATTTCAAAAAAAACATGGGATGGGCATAAAAAGCTCAGTATGGGTTATAAAAAAACATGGAAAGGAAACATGAGTTCATATATACATAAGAATGAAATCATACATTACCCATAAAACATAGGCACTTTAACATACCTCATAAAATCATGAATAAATCATAGAAATCATAAGACATAAAGGTAACTTGAGGCATTCATAACATTCTTACGTAGGGAGTAACCCTCTTGGTTACGTTTGGAATACCCATCACAGTATATTCCCTAAATCTCTTCGTAGAAACCTTAACGTTTCACTCCTTCACGTTACCCAATGCATTGGAGAGCTATATCGGGCTCACCTGCCCTTAGTTTATCACGGAACCACCCGTCTTCATATTAATGCCCAAGAACCTCAACATAATCATATCACATAAAACATGCATAACATTCCCACCTTTAAATCACAAGATATCAATACAACACATTGATATAAAAACATTATGAAAAACATTTTCAATACCAAAATAAAAAAAAAGTAAAACATGGTATTTATTTTTCTTTTAAAAAAGATGGTATGGCTTGAAGAGGAAGCTGAAACTCAAATAATGGTCAAGACGGCGGAGAAGTCGTTGTGGCCGCATACGTACGACAAAAGCATTCCCTTTTGTCATTTAGTAAATTCTTCATATAAAAAATATTCCTTTTGAAAAAACGTAAAAAGTCAAAAAGGTTAATACACCTAATAAAAGAAGGTTGTGTATAAAATAAAATATACCTCAATGAAAGGAGATTGAGACAAAGTCTCATACCTCGTATCCGACTTGACCCGACCGTTCCTTAATCTCCTGAATAATAAACTTGAGTTAATCTCTACTTGATGAAGAACCTTTTTCAAGGTCATTATTCCTTTTATACCATGTTATGACCATCTTGTAATCATTTAAGTTAATAATGTTCATTTTGTCGGTATTTGGTTCTCAAGTCAAAAATAGACTTCTTACACTTACATGTTGTTAATTTGGTCGAAGGTTCAATATATCCAGAATGATATTAATGATTTGGATAACATATATATGATATATATTAATAATATATATGTATTTATAATATTACATCACATTCAGAGGTAAGAAATGAAATGCACTGTTCATGGAGACGGTAAGTCGTACGTACGCATGAACACTACTTCCATTTCTATTTCATATTTTCTGGAATGGAATCATAATGATATAAGAGTATACTATAATTCCAGTATAATAACATATATAATATCATTAACTTTATCCTTTACACATCACACAAATGGTATTGACGAATCAAATCACTTTCAGGGGCCGGTAGTCCGCACTTTCTAAAATGAAGATATCGTGTTTACCCATAATGGAAACAATAGTGATATGCCATATATGAAAAATATAGAAGCTTAAGGAAAGAATAAACATATTATATATCATATATAAAAATATTGACATCATAATGGCCACCTTTGAAGGTGTTAGATGAGTATTGAACAATCATCGTTTCAGGAGACAGAATTTCTCCATCCACGGAAACCGTATGTTCTTTAACCAATTGATATAGTTGTGTGAGAGTGTAGCTAGAATAAATCTTATAAAAACATCCTAGTATATTGTAGATACTGGTGTTGTTACAAAAGAAGTAAATAAAAAGAGTTTAGGGGGTTGGAGAAGCAAAATAAAACAAATGAACATGAGAGAAAGAATTACCTTTAAAAGTGTAACTCCTTTTGATTTGAGCTTAAAGGCTTCCTTTTAAAGGCTTCTGCCCAAAGATAATCATCTAGGATGAGGAGAGGGATGTGTATAGAGTAAATGGTCAGGGGATGGCCGAGCCAAAGGCTTGAGGAGTGTGTGAAATGAAGTAGAGGTGGGGGCCTTTTATAAGGGGAGAGGAGGGGCAATTTTGGAAATCATGATACTATTATTTTATTTTCAAAAGTGTTTCGAATTTCTAAGGTCCAAAATTGATATATTTCGAAGATAAGATTAAAAGGCTTCTACATATTCCCATCCAATAGTTTTTGGACAAGTTTAGGTCTTTGATATTACATTATCTTTCCATTTCATTTAAATCGTTAAATAATGAGGTCACCACTGCATCATCATGATGTCATAAATAATTTAATTTATATAATATCTAAAAATTATAAAAAAAATACTATTATGTAGGAAATCGTTTTAGCTTTCTAATGAATATTTGTAGACAAAAATATGATTCGTATAACCCCTTCTAAAAATTGTTTTAGTAAAACAAGTTATGTTAGTGTCATTTTCACCTTTATTTAAAAAAGGCATTAAAGTCATTATCTCACCCATGTGGCTCCATGGGGTCCCCAAAATCGACTCATGGGTTGTCTTGGTCGGCCATGACTCACCCAATAGGTGTAGGACAAGTTTCATTGTGTTTTCACATTTTTATAATATCATTTTTTACTTAAATTACACTAATTACCTCTAATCGCGATTAATGAAAAAAATTTACTACTCACCAAAAAATTATTTTCATCCCATTGAACCACATTTTACATACTAATGACAACCATGTATGTCGGATTTTTGAAATTCAGAACACAAAAGTGGCAAAGTTTCATTTAAACGAAAAATCAGTTTCTTTAACTACCACTTAGTGGTTTCACTATTCATCAAAAATTGAAGTTTCTCAGAAAATTACCAAAAATTCACCGTAAGCTATATTTGATATTCCGAATTCAAAAATGAAGTCTATTTTAAAAAATTCAAAACATTTATGTCACATTAATTAATTTAATAATTAATTCCCGCTGTTATGACAAATATCATGTTTTTATGAAACAATAAGTATCAAAAGATTGACACCAGTTTAAGTCCAATTTCAAATTGAAATTGATTCTAATGACCACCATTGGATTAAATGGTAAAAATATATTCTAATTTCACTTCAAAACCAATTCAAAAGATAATCTAATCATATAAATAAATTGGAATAAAAAGCATCTTTGATGTAAAATGCAGTATTTTCCACTATTCATTAAAAAATGAACATTGTCAGAAAAATACCAAAAATTCACACAAAGTAAATTTTGATGTCCCAATCATAAATAATAAGTTTATTTTGACAAACATAGTTTATAAAATTTTCAAAAGATATATTCAAAATTGTTTTTCCATCAATGGCAGTAAAAAAATCATTTAAAAATATTAGTGTATTTCATGCTTAAGATTGGATTTATTTTCATTTTAAGCCTCTAAAACACTATCTAATTCATTAATAGACATACATAAAATATCTATTATCCATTACTTACTTGGGATGTTACATCCTTCCCCCCCCCCCTTTAGAAAATTGCGTCCCTCCAATTTATTTACTTATAGAATAAATGGGGGTACTTATCCCTCATTGCATTTTCAGATTCCCATGCTGCCTCTTCCATCATGTGGTTTTTCCACAAAACCTTTATCTGATTAATAACCTTATTCCGTAACACTTGCTCCATGTGGTCAATAATCTAGACTAGTTGTTCCTCATAATATAGGTTCTCTTCCAGCTGAACTACCTCTGGACTCAAAACATGAGATAGATCTGGCATGTACTTCCTTAACATCGAAACATGAAAAACATTGTGTACCTGAGATAAAATCGGAGGTAAAGCCACTCGGTAAGCAACTGATCCAACTCTCTCCAGAATTTCATATGGTCCAATGATCCTTGGACTCAGCTTTCCTTTCTTACCAAATTGCATCACACTTTTCAATGGTGATACTTTGAGAAAAAAATGATCACCTACCTCAAAGGATAGATCCTTCCTCCTGTTGTCTGCATAACTCTTCTGCCTACTCTGAGCTGTTATCATGTGCTTCTGAATCAACTGAACTTTTTCTGCCAACTCTTCTACCAATTCTGGTCCCATCAACTTCCTTTCACCCACTTCATCTCAGAAAGCTGGAGTTCGACACCGCTTCCCATATAATGCATGAAATGGTGCCATCAGTATACTGGAATGAAAACTATTAGTATATGAAAATTCAACCAAAGAAAGATGTTGGTCCCAACTTCCCTGATAATCCATTGAATAAGCTCGTAGCATATCCTCCAAGGTCTGAATTGTTCATTCTGACTGCCCATCTGATTGAGGATGAAAAGTTGTACTAAAATTTAATTTAGTACCCATCGACTTTTGAAGTCCTTCCCAAAAGTTAGAAGTAAACCTGGGATCACGGTCAGATACAATGGAGAGAGGAACTCCATGTAACCTGACTACCTCTTTAAGATAAAAAATGGGAAAGTTGATCCAGGGAAAAGGTATCTCTTATAGCAAGGAAATGAGCAGATTTGGTCAAGCGATCAACAATAACCCAGATTACATTATTACCTCAAGATGTCTTCGGTAATCCCACAACAAAGTCAATGGATATATTCTCCCATTTCCACTCTGGCATTGGTAAAGGCTGAAGCATCCCTTTCGGTAACTGCTGCTCTACTTTAACCTGTTCACATGTCAAACACTTCACAGTAAAATCAGCAATATCCCTTTTCATTCCATCCCACCAGTAATACTCCTGCAGATCTCTATACGTCTTAGTACTGCCCAGATGAACTGAAAAAGGAGAACTATGAGCTTCACATAACAAATCTCCCTTCAACTGTGAATCACAAGGCACACACAATCTCTTCCCAAATCTCAAAACACAATCATTATCGATGTTGAATTCAGGAAACTTACCTTTTTGAACCAGCTCTACCATTTTCTGCAACTCACTGTCTTGCTTCTGTGCTTGCTTGATTCTGCCTGATAGAGAAGATCTCACTGATACCTGAAACAAAACAAAAGTACTTCCTGCACCAACAACTTCTATGCCAAAGTTCATCAAATCCTTAACCAAAGGATCACGTTCCAAATGCAACATTGTTAATGAAGCATTACTTTTTCGACTCAAAGCATCAGCCACTTTATTTTCTTTTCCAGGATGGTAATGAATTGTACAATCATAATCCATGATTAATTCCAGCCATCTCCTCTGTCTCATGTTTAACTCTTTCTGAGTGAATATATACTTTAAACTTTTGTGATCAGTATATATTTCACACTTTACTCCATACAAATGATGCCTCCAAACTTTTATAGTGAAAACAACATCAGCTAATTCCAAATCATGTGCATGGTAATTTACCTCATGAGTTTTCAACTGTCGTGAAGCATAACCAATTACCTGATCATTCTTCATTAGGATGCAACCAAGTCCTTTCAATGAAGCATCACTGTATATAACAAACTCACCATTCCTGGAAGGTAGTGCCAAAACTGGAGCATTCACCAATCTTCTTTTCAGTTCTTGAAAACAATCATCACATTCTTTTGTCCAGATAAACTTAACAGCCTTCCGAGTTAGCTTAGTCATTGGACTAGATAACCGTGAAAAATTTATAACAAACCTTCGGTAATAGCCTGCCAAACCAAGGAAACTACGAATCTCTGTTACATTGGTGGGTCGTGGCCATTCTTCAACAACCTTTGTTTTTGAAGGATCAACGGTTATCCCATCTTTAGATACAATGTGACCAAGGAAAGAAATTTGTTGCAACAAAATCTCACACTTGTTGAATTTCCCATACAATTTATTTTCTTTTAAGGTTTTCAAAACAACCCATAAATGACTTTCATGCTCCTCTTTACTTTTAGAAAACACCAAAATATCATCGATGAAAACAACCACAAATTTATCACCTGATTCAACTGAGCCATCACTGAAGTAAGTTGCTCAATTCTGAATCTGACCATCTTAGTATGGTGATTTGGAAGGTCATTTTCCTCTGTATGCCTTCCCATAAAATCCGTTCTGTTTCCTCTATGAAAAACCATTCTGAACACAGAAAATATCTTAGGCAAAGCAACATGGTAATCTGTAATTGCTATATCATTTCAATTAATTTATAATTTAACACTTTTCTAACTCCTAAAGTTATCTAAACCGACATTTGATACCAACTATAAGGCCCCAGCCTTAAACCTTACTTAATCTTGAGTTATTACAAGATTACACATTGAGGATCTTTTCGGGTTTAGAGTTTTAGAGAATTAGATCATAAAACATGGATTACATTCCATATATAAACAAAGTGGTTACATAAAGATAGTATTCTTCATTCCCATCAATGGAAACATATTTGAAATAAAACATGGATTCTTTCTTGACACTTCCTTGACACTATCATCATATCATGTACCTTTCCCTTGACCTATGAAAATCATTTCAAAAAAAACATGGGATGAGCATAAAAAGCTCAGTATGGGTTATAAAAAATCATGGAAATGAAACATGAGTTCATATATACATAATAATGAAATCATACTTTACCCATAAAACATAGGCACTTTAACATACCTCATAAAATCATGAATAAATCATAGAAATCATAAGACATAAAGGTAACTTGAGGCATTCATAACAATCTTACGTAGGGAGTAACCCTCTTGGTTATGTTTGGAATACCCATCACAGTATATTCCCTAAATCTCTTCGGAGAAACCTTACCGTTTCACTCCTTCACGTTACCCAATGCATGGTAGAGCTATATCGGGCTCACCCGCCCTTAGTTTATCACGGAACCACCCGTCTTTATAATAATTCCCAAGAACCTCAACATAATCATATCACATAAAACATGCATAACATTCCCAGCTTTCAAACACAAGATTTCAATACAAAAGATTGATATAAAAACATTATGAAAACCATTTTCAATACCAAAATAAAAGAAAAGTAAAACATGGTATTTATTTTTCTTTTAAAAAAGATGGTATGGCTTGAGAAGGAAGCTGAAACTCAAATAATGGTCAAGACGGCGGAGAAGTCGTTGTCGCCGCATACGTTCGACAAAAACATTCCCTTTTATCATTTAGTAAACGCTTCATATAAAAAAGATTCCTTTTGAATAAACATAAAAAGTCAAAGAGGTTCATACACCGTATAAAAGAAGGTTGTGTATAAAATAAAATATACCTCAATGAAAGGAGATTGAGACAAAGTCCCATACCTCGTATCCGACTTGACCCGACCGTTCTTTAATCTCCTGAATAATAAACTTGAGTTAATCTCTACTTGCTTAAGAACATTTTTCAAGTTCATTATTCCTTTTATACAATTTTATGAACATCATGTAATCATTTAAGTTAATAATGTTCATTTTGTCGGTATTTGGTTCTTAAGTCAAAAATAGACTTCTTACACTTACATGTTGTTAATTTGGTCAAAGGTTCGTTATATCCAGAATTATATTAATGATTTGGATAACATATATATCATATATATTCAGCATATACATGTATTTATAATATTACATCACATTCAGAGGTAAGAAATGAAATGCACCATTCATGGAGACGGTAAGCCGTACGTACGCATGAATGCTACTTCAATTTCTATTTCGTATTTTCTGGAATGGAATCATAATGATATAAGAGTATATTATAATTCCAGTATAATAACATATATAATATCATTAACTTTATCCTTTACACATCCCACATATGGTATTGACGAATCAAATCACTTTCAGGGGGCAGTAGTCCGCACTTCCTAAAATGAAGATATCGTGTTTACCCATAATGGAAACAATAGTGGTATGCCATAAATGAAAAATACAGAAGCTTAAGGAAATAATAAACATATTATATATTATATATAAAAATAGTGACATCATAATGGCCACCATTGAAGGTGTTAGATGAGTATTGAACAATCATCGTTTCGGGAGGTAGAATTTCGCCATCCACGGAAACCATATGTTCTTTAGCCATTTGATGTAGTTGTGTGAGAGTGTAGATCGAATAAATCTTATACCATCATCCTAGTATATTGAATATACTGGTGTTGTTACAAAATACGTAAATAAAAAGAATTTATGGGGATGGAGAAGCAAAATAAAACAAATGAACATGAGAGAAAGAATTACCTTTAAAAGTGTAACTCCTTTTGATTTGAGACTAAAGGCTTCCTTTGAAAGGATTCTGCCCAAAGGGAATCCTCTAAGATGAGTATAGATATGTGGAGAGAGTAAATGGGCAGGGGATGGCCGAGCCAAAGGCTTGAGGAGTGTGTGAAATGAGGTAGAGGTGGGGGGCCTTTTATAAGAGGAGTGGAGGGGCACTTTTAGAAATTATGAAACTATTATTTTATTTTCAAAAGTGTTTCGGATTTTTAAGGTCCCACATTGATATATTTCGAAGATACGATGATAAGACTTTGAAATATTCCCATACAATAGTTTTTCTACAAGTGTAGGTCTTAGATATTACATTATATTTCCATTTTATTTAAATCATTAAATAATGAGGTCATCGCTGCATCATCATGATGTCATAAATAATTTCATTTATTTAATTTCTACAAATTATAAAAAAACTAATATGATGTAGGAAATCTTTTTAGTTTTCTAATGAATATTTATAGACAAAAATAGGATTAGTATAACCCCTTCTAAAAATTGTTTTATTAAAACAATTTATGTTAGTGTCATTTTCACCTTTATTTAAAAAAAGGCATTAGAGTCATTATCTCACCCAAGTGGCTCCATGGGGTCCCATAAATCGACCCATGGGTTGTCTTGGTCGGACATGAGACACCCAATAGGTGTAGGACAAGTGTCATGGTGTTTTCACATTTTTATAATATCATTTTAACCTTAAATTACACTAATTACCTCTAATCGCGATTAATTAAAAAAAGTGACAATTCACCAAAAAATTATTTTCATCCCATTGAACCACATTATACATACTAATGACAACCATGTATGTCGGATTTTTGAAATTCAGAATACAAAAGTGGCAAAGTTTCATTTAAATGAAAAATCAGTTTCTTTAACTGCCACTTAGTGGTTTCACTATTCATCAAAAATTGAAGTTTTTCAGAAAATTACCAAAAATTCACCCTAAGATATATTTGATATTCTGAATTCAAAAATGAAGTCCATTTTACAAAATTCAAAACATATAAGTCACATTAATTAATTTAATAATTAATTCCCGCTGTTATGACAAATATCTTGTTTTTATGAAACAATAAGTATCAAAAGATGGACACCAGTTTAAGTCCAATTTCAAATTGAAATTGATTCCAATGACCACCATTGGATTAAATGGTAAAAAAATATTCTAATTTCACTTCAAAACCAATTCATAATATAATCTAATCATATAATTAAATTTGATTAAAAAACAGTTTTGAAGTAAAATGCAGTATTTTCCAGTAATCATTAAAAAAAGAACATTGCCAGAAAAATACCAAAAATTCACACAAAGTAAATTTTGATGTCCCAATAATAAAGAATAAGTTTATTTTGACAAACATAGTTTATAAAATTGTCAAAAGATAGATTCAAAATTGTTTTTCCATCAAAGGCAGTAAAACAATCTTTTAAAAATATTAGTGTATTCCATGCTTAAGATTGGATTTATTTTCATTTTAAGCCTCTAAAACACTATATAATTCATTAATAGACATAGATAAAATATCATTTATTCATTAATTACTTGGTATGTTACAATATATGTATTTATAATAGTACATAATAATTGGAGATATGAAATGAAATGCATCATTCATGGAAACAGTAAACTGTACGTATGTATGAATGTTACTTTTATTTATATTTCATATTTAATGGAAAAAAATCAAAATGATACAAATGTATATTAAAATTCAAGTATAATATTATATATAATTTCATTATCTCCATCCTATATACGTTCCATGCATGACATGATTGAGTAATATTACTTTGAGGGGGCAGTAGTCTTCAATTCCTCAAATGATATTATCGTGTAGACCCTCTAAGGAAACTACAACGAAATTATTTAAAATTAAAAACGAAGAATAATAGAAACAATATATAAATAATATATATCACATATAAAAAAATGTCCATCTTAATGGCCACTATAAGCAGTGGTAGGAGAATATTGAACAATCATTGTTCCATGAGGCAGTAGTTCTTCCTCCACAGAAACAGTATGTTCTTTATCCATTAGATGGAGGTGTGTGTAAGTATAGTTCGAATAATTCTAATAATAATATCCTAGTATATTTATGATACTAGTTCTATTATAAAATAAATTAATAAAAAGAGTTTATGTGGTTTTAGATGTAAAATAAAACAAAAGTACTTAAGAGAACACGTTACCTTTAAATCAGCTATCACCCTTTGTTTTGAACCAAATGGTTTAATTGATTTTCTTTCTTCATAGGGGAAGAAATATAAAAGGGGGATAGGGATGTTGGGAGAATAATTTGTCAGAGGTTGGATGACCCAAGAGGCTTGAGATGTGTGAGGAATGAGTTAGAAGTGAGGGCTTTTTATAAGGGGGAGGAGGGGCTCTTTAAGAAAGTATGAGAATATTATTTTATTATTTAAATATTTTTGGTTCCTAAAAGAAAAAAACTCATTAAAGTAGAATAAAAGAAGAATCATATTTGAAATAAAATCATCCTATAAAAATTGGGAAGGTTTTAGATATTTTATTATTATTTATAATCTTATTTATTTAAATCATTAATTAATGAGGTAAACACCAGACCATTATTATGTCATAAATATTTTGTTATTTGATGTCTAGATATTATAAAAAATACCATTATGTAGGAAATATTTTTAGATTTCAAATGAATATTTTTATTTCAAGATATAAATTATATGACCTCATGAAAAAAAATTTACTAAAAGATATGTTTTATGTCATTTTTGTCTTTAACTTAAATAAATTAATTTGAAGTGTCATTATCACTCCCATGTGGCTTCATGGGGTCCCAGAATCAACCCAAGGATGTCCATGGTAAAACATGTATCATCCAAAAGGATTATGACACAATTTAAAGTAATTTAATATTATTATAATATAATTTTCCCCTTATTTACCGGATTTACCGATTATCCATGGTAAATAAAATAATTACTGAAGTAAATATTCATAATTTCATAAAATAAAAGTTACCTATATACAAAATTTGGACATCCTGATACCAAATATGGAATCCATTTTACCAAACTCAAAACATAGAAGTGGAAGAAATTAATATATTATTATTTCCTGCTGTTAAAACAAAAAGAGTGTTTTTAAGAAATAATAACTATCAAAATATTGGCATTTATTTATGTGAAATTTCAATGTAAAATTACTACCAATTAAATTTTTTTTAAATAGTAATAAAATAATATAATTAAACTTTAAAACAAATTAAAAACATAATATAACATTATAAATAACTTAGATTACATCACAGTTTTGAAATAAAATACAGTATTTTTCACTATTCATTAAAAAATAAATTTTATCTGAAAAATAAAAAAAAAACATTATGCAAAGTAAATTTTTATTTCCTGATTATTAATAATAATATTATTTTTTCATTTAGAATAGATAAATGTGACCAAAAATAGATTTAAATAGGGATCTCCATCAAAAGGTGGTAAATCACCCTTTTAATAAATATTACAGTATTTATACATAAAATCAGATTTTTTCATATTATATGCCTCTAAATTTTTTTGGATAAATATAAAAAAATTTAACAAACATTTATATTTATATTGTAGTTAGTTCTATCCATTGCTTCCAATTCAACGCCTAGGTGTTAACAACCATTTAAAATAATATTATATAATTATTTTTCAGTATGACCCAACGTTGTGTAAAATATATGATTTCAATGAAACCTGTTAGTATGTATTAGGTAAGATATCAAACATAACATCCCTATTAATGTAAAATTATTATTAAATTCACAAATATTAATAAATATGAAAATTTTATATTCTTTATTTACATGGGATGATGCACCCTCCCCCCCCCCTTGAGAGTTGCATCCCCACAATTCTATTCACATTAAAAATAAATGGGGCTATTTATCCCTAATATCATTTTCAGATTCACACAATGCCTCTTCAACCATATGGGGTTTTTCACAAATTCTTTACCAGATAAAATACCTTATTCTACAACACATGCTCTGTTCGGTTAAGAATATGGACTGGTTGTTCCCCATAAGAGAGATTCTTTTCAAACTGAACTACCTACAGGCTCAAAACATGATATGGATCCAGCATATACATTCTCAACATTGAAACATGAAAAAAATTGTGCACTTCGGATAAACATGGAGGTAAATCCACTATGTACATAACTGATCCAACATTCTCCAGGATTTCATTTTGTCAAATAATCCTCGGACTCAAGTTTCCCTTCATACAAAAATGTATAAAACATTTCCTTGGAGAAACTTTGAGAAAAACATGATCACCTACCTCAAAAGAATGAATCTTCCTCCAGTTATTTGTTTAACTTTCTTTCCTGCTCAAAGCTATTCTTATGTGCTTCTGAATCAACTAAAAATTTTCTTCTATCTCTTCTACAAATTTTGGTACCATCAACTTCATTAAACCTTCTTCAACCAAAAAAGCTGGAGTTTGACACTCATTACCATATAATGTCTCAAATGGATCCATCTGTTTAATGGAATAAAAACAGTTATTATAAGAAATTCATCCAAAGAAAAATGTTGGTCACAACATCCCTAGTAATCAATCGATCAAGAACGTAACATATCCTTCAAAGTGTGAATTTTTCATTCTAACTGCCCATCTGATTGATATTGAAAAGTTTTACTAAAATTATATTCAGGACCCAACAACATCGAAAGTCCTTTCCACAAGTTATAAGTAATCCCGAAATCACGATCAGATACAATGGAGAGGGGAATACTATTCTACATGACTATCTCTTTAACATACAATAATGAAAGTTGATCTAGAGAAAAATTATCTTGAATAGGAAAGAAATGAGTAGATATAGTCAATCGATCAACAATATCCCAGATTTCATTATTACCTAGAGATGTCTAGGGTAATCCCACACTGAAGTCCATAGATATATTTTCCCATTTCCACTCTATAACAGGTAATGATTGAAGCATCCATTTTGGTAATTACCCTTCTGCTTTTACCTGTTGATAAGTCAAACATTCCAAATAAAAATCAGCAATAACTCTTTTAATTCCATCCCACCTATAATACTCTTGATGATCTCTGAACATCTTTGTACTTCCGGGATGAACTAAAAATGGAGAACTATGAGCTTCACATAACAACTCATTCTTCAAATGTGAATCACAAGGCACACATAATCTCATCCCAAACCTCAAAACACAATCATGATCTTTGTCTAAATTTGTCAAGTTATCCTTCTGAACCAACTCTTCATTTTTATGCAACTCACTGTCATCCTTCTGCGCTTTCTTAATTTTGAATGATATGGATGATTTCAATGACACCTGAAACAAAACAGAGGATATTCCCACACCAATAGATTCTATGCGAAATTTCAACAAAACAAAAACAAATGGATCTCATTCCTAACAAAACAAGATTAATGTAGCAAAAAAATTTCGACTCAAATCATTAGCCACATTATTCTCCATTCATGTATGGTAATGAATCGTGCAATCATAATCCTTGATTAATTCCAACTATCTCCTCTATCTCATTTTTAATTATTTATGAGTGAATATATACTTAAAACTTTTTTGTTTAGTATATATTTCACATTTTACTCTATATAGATGATTCCTCCAAATTATTAAAGAAAAAACAATATAAGTGAATTCCAAATCTTGTGTAAGTTAATTTAACTCATGATGTTTCAACTGACATGAAGCATAAGCAATTACCTGATCATTTGTCATTAGAACACAACCATGTCCTTTCAACGAAGCATCACTGTAGATAAAAAACTCACCATTTCTAGAAGCTAATGCCAAAAATGGAGCACTCGTCAATCTTCTTTTCAATTTCTGAAAACAATCATCACATTCTTTTGTCCAAATGATCTTAACACCTTTTTTAGTAAACATAGTCAATGTGGAAGATAACTGTGAAAATTTTTCAACAAAACTCGAGTAATAACCCACTAATCCATGGAAACAACGAATCTTTGTTATATTTGTCAGTCTTCTCCATTCATCAACAAGTTTTCTTTTAAAAGGATCAACATTTATTCCATTTATTGAAACAATGTGACCAAGGAAATAATTTTTTTGTAACCCAAACTCACACTTGCTGAATGTTCCATACAGTTTCTTTCCCTTCATATTATGCAAGACAATCCTTAAATGACTTTCCTACTTCTCTTTACATTTAGAATAAACCAAAATATCATCAATAACCCAACCACAAACATATTCAAAAACTCAGAGAAAATTATATTCATTAGATCCATGAATACAATAGGTGTATTGGTTAACCCAAAATAAATAACTAAAAATTCATAATGGATATATCTAATACAGAACAAAGTCTTCAGAATGTCTGCTTCCTTTACATTCAACTTATGGCACCCCAACATCAAATCAATCTTCGAAAAATACTGAGATCCCTGTAGATAGTAAAAAAATCATCAACACATTGAAAAAGATACTTGTTCTTAATTGTGATGTTATTAAATACTATATAATCAATTCAAAGTCTCATTGAACCATCATTATTTTTAAAAAACGTGGAAAAAGCACCATATGGTGATGTGCTAGGTAGAATTAAACTATTATCTAATAACTCTTGTAATTTCTAATTTAACTCTAAAAGTTCAATATAAGACATTCGACGAGGGGGGTTTGAAAATTGCATAGCATCTGTAACTAATTCAATGTAAAATTAAACGTTTTGACTTTCTATAATACATGGAAATGCCTCAAGAAAATCATCAAGGTACTCATTTACTACTGGCACATCATTAATATGAACAGTTCATTTGTTTTCAGTAATATGTGCAAGGAAACATTCATTTCCATCTTTTACTAGTTTCTAAGCTTCCTAATATATTATCAAAAGTAAGGGTTCATTTTTGTACACAAAATGAATATCTTTTTAAAAAGAAAACGTTTTAACTCTACAGTAAATCTTATAATGATAAACTGAATGCCAATCCATACCCAAAATAACATCAAACACTACTAGAGGAAAAACAATAAGGTTTGAAGGTAGATTATTTCTGCACACAAGGATAGAAAGATTCTTATAATTTCATTTTGTCTCAAAATTTCTTCGAGGTGTTTTTACCATAAGTTCAGGATTCATATCTTGAGCTGGAATTACCAATTTACTAGAAAACATATCAGGAATGAAATAGTGTATAGACCCTATATCATACATGAAATTGGCATAATCTGATCAAATGAACATTGTACCTGATACTACATAATTTGATGGCTCAAAATTTGTTGAAGTAGTTGCAAATGATTTCACCCACACTTTAAACTTGTATTCTAGATGCTTTCCCTCAATTGAGTTCTTAGTTGGACACTCATTTGCATAATGACCCATTTCATTGCTCTTAAAACATTTTACTGACTGTAAATCAGATTTTCTCTTCCAATTATTCTGATATTTTTTATTGCAATTATGAGACTTATATACCATTTTACCACATCATTAGCACTTACCAGAATACCAAATACATTACCAGCATGAGTTTTACCACAATTTTCACAAATTCTAAACATAAGATTCTTACTATCAGACTTTTTTTAAGAGTTCATCCCTTTAGACATCCACCTCGACCTATTATTCTATTGTTTCATAAAGAACACAAGATCATCTACAAACTCCATTTCCACGTTCTTCACACATAGAAAAAGTTTTTCATAACTTTTGAACACACCATAAGCTAAAGACCTTCTATACATTGGATTTATTCCTATGTAAAATGGTTGATTTTACTATCATGATCTCATCTGAAATTAGGAGCATACCATGCCAGTCGAGTGAATTTTTCTTTATATGTAGCCACTGAGTCAGCCTCCTTCTTGATTACTAGGAAATGTTTTTCCATACTAAGACGAACCACCTTAGGAAAATATTTTTGAAGAAACATATCTTTTAATTCAACCCAATCAAGAGCTTCAATTTTTTCACTATCCCTGATATTTTTCCCCAATAACCACCATTGATCAGCTTCATCTTCAAAATATTAAACATCAAGACTAACCTTTTGATGTTATGTAAATCTCATGAAATCAAAAATATTATCCAGTGCTTTAATCCAATATTCACCCAGAACATGGTCAGATGAGCCTCTAAATGGTGGGGGATGTTGCCTCATTAAATTCTCCACTACTGACATGTTCCTCTATGTTTGATCTGGATGATCTCTTGCATGGATAACAACACCATTAATAGCCTGATTCAACTATTCCATCACTACTAAAAACCATTCAGTTCTTATTCGGACCATCTCAGGTTTCGGATTTGGATGTTTGTCTTCCTCATTATGTCGTATCATCATAGCTTCTCTGTTTCCTCTGTGGAAAACCATTCTGAACATAGAATTATCATAGTTGAAGAATCATTTTAATATGTAAATGCTATATCATTTTAATCATTACATAAACTAAAAAAATTTATGGATATTAATTTACAATATCCTTACTCTTAAAGATGTTTAAACCGACCTTTAATAAAAATTATAAAGACACGACCATAAATCACTACATAATCATGAATAAAATGTATAATTCACATTGATTATCTTTTCCAGTTTATAGTTTTAATGAATTAGGAGATAAGTGTGACATTACATCCCAAAAATTAAAAAGTGTAAGTATATAATAATTTTCTATTTTTCATAAAATAATAACTCTTGAAAAAAAGAGTCTTGTCTAGATCCATTTTTTAGATGGCATGAATTTTTTGTGATCCAATTGTTGACCCTATTTATCTTTATGTCCTGTAAAAAACATTTCAAAAACATTGGATGAGAAAAAAAATCTCAGCAAGGGATATAAGATAAAGAAATATAATATTTTTCCATAAATACATACCAAATATAATCTCATACCTCATGAAATCATATGATTTATGAATAACACATAGAAATCATAAATCATAAAGGTAACTTGTGGCATCCATAACATACTTACGTTGTATCTTTCTTGGTTACGTAGAGAGTTACATTTGGAATTACAATGATAGTATATTCCCTAACACTCTTAGTAGAAACATTCATGTTTACCTCTGTCGCATTATCCAATGCATTGGTGATCTATCTCGAGCTCACTAACCCTAGGGTTATCATGGAACCGCCTGTATACATAACAATGCCCAAGAACCATAACATATTCATCACACATAAAACAAATATAAAGAAATATAAAATTTCAAAATATCTATCACAATATATTATTTAAATAAATTTACATTACAAATCCATTATCATAACCATTTTCAATACCAAAATATGTAAAATAGTATATGGTATTTCTTTTCTATTTAAAAATATTATGACTTGTTATGAAATCCGAAGATCAAATAATACACTCGTTGGCGGAAAAGGTAGTTGTCACTACTTATGTTAAAAAGAAACATTCTTTTTTGTCATTCAATAAAATGCTTCCTAGAAAACGTTTCCCTTTGAATGAAATGAAATGTCAGTGTGGTTTATACACTATATAAAATAATTTCATGTATAAAACAAAATATTTCTCAATTAAAGAATATTGATATGAAGTCCCTTACCTTGTGTCCAAATTGACTCGTTTGTTCTTTAATCTACAGAATAATAAACTAAAGAAATTTTATACTTTTTTATGAAAATATATAATTTTTATTATTATTATTATTTCAATTATTACCTTGATAAAAAATTTGATAATTATTTGAGTTTATATCAGACATTTTGTTGATGTTCGGAACATGAGTTAAAAAATGAACATGTTCTAATAATAAATTGTCCGTGTGGTCAAGTTTTACATTTTATCCATTATGATATTTATGAATTAGATATCATATATATACATATATATATATATATATATATATATTATATCATGTCTATTGATGTATTTATAATAGTTTATATCATTTGGAGATATGAAATGAAATGCACTGTTCATGGAGACGATAAGTCACACATACGCAATAACACTACATTCATTTATATTTCATATATAATGTAATAGAAAAATAATTATACAAAAGTATATTATAATTATATTATAATATCATATATAATTTCATTTACTCCATCCTTTATATGTTCCTCGTATTTCTTGAATGATTTATATCACTTTGAGGGGGCGGTAGTTCGCTCTTCCTCAAATGAAATTGTCGCATTTACCCACTATGATAACCATAAAAGTATTATATAAATGAAAAATAAATAACCTTTTAAACAATATAAATAATATTTATATCATATATAAATACAGTTATATCTTAATGGACACCATAATAGGTGGTAGTAGATGATTAAGCAATCATTGTTTCATGAGGCAGTAGTTCACCATCCACAGAAACAATATGTTCTTTACCCATTATATGGAGGTGTGTGTATGTTTAGATTTAATTCATCTCATAGAAAATCATAGTATATTTTGGACACTATTTTTGTTATAAAATAAAATAATAAAAAGAGTTTATGCGGATGGGGAAGTAAAATAAAACAAAATAACTTAACAGAAGATATAACCTTTAAATCGGGTATCTCCCTTTGGTTTGAACCAAAAGGTTTAATTGAATTGACTTCTACATAGGGTAAGGCTTCTTAGGAGGAGTATAGGGATGTTGGGAGCTTAATTGAGTAGATTTTGGACGATTCAATGGTATTGAGTTGTTTTATGAATTGGTTACAAGTGATTTATTTTTATATGTGTGTTGGGGGGGGCTCTTTAGAAAAGTGTGAAAATATTATTTTATTATACAAAGATTTTTGGTTTCTAAAGGTCCAAAACACAATAATGTTGATGATAGGTTGACAAATATTCAAAATAAAGTCATCCAACAATAATTTTATATGTTTTGGAAAAATTTTAATCACTATAATCTTATTTATTTAAATAGTTCATTAATTAGGTAAACACTGCATCATTATTCTGTCATAAATATTTTTATTTATTCGATGTCTAAAAATTAATAAAAAAAATAACATGATGTATGAAATTTTATCTATATTTGAAATTAATAATTATAGTCGATGAGATAATGTATATTACCCCATGAAAAAACTGATTTACTAAAATATATGTGTTTATGTCATTTTTTTACTTTACTTTAAATTTATTAATATAATGTGTCATTATCACTCCCAAGTGGCTCAATGGGGTCCCAAAATCAACCCAAGGATGCCCATGGCCAGAGGTTTATCAACCAATAAGATAATGACACATGTTAGGGTAATTTAATATTATTATAATATTATTTTTTTACCCTTATTTACCAGATTTACCCGTTTACCATAGTAAATAAAATATTCACTCATATAAATATTCATAATTTTAAAAAATAAAAGGTAGTTTTTTAAAAAATATGGACATCCTGATTAAAAATATGGAATCCATTTTTCAAAAATGAGAAAACATAAATGGTAGAAATTAATTTAATATTAATTCCTACTATCAAAATAAAAAGTGTGTTTATATGAAATAACACATGTCAAAAGATTGAAAATTATTTATATGCAATTTCACTGTGAAATTACATAAAATGAACCAAATTAGATTAAATAGTAAAAAATAATATAATTTCACTTTAAAACTAATTAATAATATAATCTATCATTATAAATAAATAATTTTAAAAAGTAGTTTTGAATTTAAATACAGAATTTTTCACTATTCATTAAAAATGTTTTTAATAGAAAAACACCAAAAAATTTCCCAAAGTAAATTTTGATGTCCTATTTCCAAAGAAGAATTTTATTTTTTATAATAGAAAATATAAAATTTACCAAAACTATATTTAAAGATGTTTCATCATCAAAAGGCGGTAAATCGACCTTTTAATGAATATTGGTGTATTTATGCTTAAAATCAGATTTTTTCTTAATTTATTTCTCTAAAATTTATTAGATAAATGTAAAAACATTTAAAAAACATGTATATTCATGTTTTAGTTACTTATGTCTACTACATTCAATACAACGGCTAGGTGTTAACTACCATTTAAAATAATATTATACTATTATTTTTGAGTATGGCCCAATGTTGTGTGCAACATATAACTTCAAAGAAACCCGTTATTGCGTACCGAGTATGCTATCGAACATAGATTCATATTTAATGTAAAATTAATATTTAATTCACAAAAATTAATAAATATTAAAATAATAAATTCATCATTTACCAAGGATGTTTTATCAATATTTACCTTCCACCTATTAAAATAAATTTTGAAAATGTTATAAACACTTTCTCGTAGAAATGGGATTAAATTGAACAAAGTCAATTTCTTTAAGGGGAGTACATTATAACAAATGACAGTTTAATAATTTATTTTATCTTAAATAAATATTATTTCCAGTAGAATTTAACACACGAAAAAACAATCATAAAATGATCTATGTCATTCTAGTAAAATATTATTATTTAAATGTGAATGTTATCATGTATGTTTTTGCATTTGTGGATAGAATATGATTAAAGAAATAATGAAATATTTGTTTAAAAGTTTTTTAATTATAAAATACTTATTAATTCGTGGTAAATAATTATTCAATTCTAAATGTTGAAAACAATTCAAAATCTATTCATAGATACATTTTTCCAAGTAGTATATTTTTCTATATTTTATATCATCTTCTATAAAGATCAATATTATTTATTAAATATATTTTTATTAATATATAAAATTGAATAATCATTTATATATTTACTATAAATTAGTTATATGATGGAATGGAGAGTTTCTCTCTCAATCTTGGAGAGCTTCTCTCTATTTATTTCGTTGGAGATTGATCAGGCCACTCATCAATCAAGATCATGGAAGATGAAATTATCAGTCATTATGAAATGTTTGCAGCTTGTGCTGTCAAACAACATGTTGAAACAGATGAATCATGATTTTTCCGTGCTATTCAGCTCTACCATGAGGGATTTTGGAATAACGAAGTAGTTAATTTGGGAAAGGCATCAATTGATTTTGGTTTCCCTCGGTAACAACCTACTGTGAAAACAAAGGACTCATGAGTGAATCATGCAACGATGCTTGTGATGATGTCTCGCACCGGTGACGCCTTACAGTGGCAGGTGGCCTTACTAATGTGAGGTGGACTTCGGGATGTGGGAGTGGGACCAGCTGACATAATATGATTCCCACTGGTTCTATTTGGATGCAGGTTGGCGATAGGGTCTCGTGCTCAGCACGAGATGGTAGGTAGAGATCCTCATGACATATTGGTAGGATATTTATGGGTCGTGATGGCCTCAGACAAACAAGTCTGATTGTGCATGTTTTATTATAGTTTTGGTCCATTAGGGTTTTTGGGTATTTTATGTTTTTTCATTTTTTAACTATCATTTATTGGGATTTTTCTATGGTTGTCTTGTGGGCAGTGTTGGCTTTCCTTTGTGTGTTTGGTGGCGCTTGTGTCACGATGATATTTTTTGTCTCTTCTTTTCTTTTTTAAATAAATTTTTGGGACCACGTACACTCAGATCCCGAACCGTCCTAGTAATATAAATTAGTTATATTTGAATAATAAATTTTTTTAATGTAATAATATTTATTTTTTTGGAAAATTATTTTATAATAAAAATAATTTTTGAATAATATTAATATATTAATTTAATTTATATTTAAGAAATATTTTAATGTAATATGTATAAAATTTATTTAATATAAAATATTTATATTCCCATAAGGGTAGTTACAATGCAAGGAATTTGAATAAAATATTTCTTACTCATAATTTTAAATTTTCAAAAAAAAATGTTTTTATGTGTTTTGTGCTTGAAAAATATGTTTAATTTCTACATCTAACAAGAATTTAAGAGTGTATTTTTTTTTCATATTTTCGAAATGAAATATTATTATTACTATATAAAATTTTCATCTAAATAATTGTTAATAATGAATAGTAACTATGGAAATAGATTTCCAATTTGGTAGAGTCAACAGAATTAATTAAGGTTAAAACTATATGATAAAGACTCAAAGATTCACAAAAAAAATTAATGTGTTTATTTTTAGGAGAATATATTTACCATTATCATTCTATATTCATAAATATAGAAATTTGTTTCAAATTATTTTATAATAAAATTTATTTTATTTTATATAATGAATAAGGAAACAATTTCATTTATTATATTTTAAAAATTATATTTTGTATTGATAACAATAAAAAATATATTTCAACTATTTATAAATTGATATTTTTAATATTAATATTTTAAATTAACGATAGATGTTTAATTATATTTTTTAAATATATAATAATTACCAAAACGCTTACTGTCACTGAAGTGGTGCTTGTGCATGTGGGTGAGATATCAATGTTAATAGTTTTAAAATATTAAAATTCATGTGTATTAGATACGATAACATATATAATTTTTTTATGAATAGAAAATAAGGATTGAAAACGTTTTGAATATTGATATCCTAAAAACATTGAAATATTTATGTTTTTATGTAAAATTCTATTAATAGTCCAAAAATGAAATTAAGAATATTTTATATTAATTTTTTTAATTAATTATTTTAAAATATTTTTTTAATAATATTTATGTGAATTTTAAATGGATAATAATATATAAAAATACCACATATGATGAAATTTCTATGTTTTAATGTTTTTATTCACATATAGGGACTATGTATCTTATAACTACATTTGTGGATAAAATTAATAATGTGTAGGATCCCGAACATCATGGAGGTATGTATTTGTTTAAAATTTTGGTTTCAATATTTATTTTTGTTGATGAAATATTTCTCAGGTGTATGAGGGAACTCGGGGCAGTTTTGCGGGTTCAAGACATGAATGGATGAAAACTCGAGCCAAACTATGCAAGGAACACAGATGGCACAAGGCTATGTAAACCATGCAGCGCTGGACAATGGCATATCTCACTGTTAGATAATGGTTATTCGATCCAAGATACATATAACACCCCACAGTTTCAAAATATGTTTTTCTTTTAACAAAACAATAGCATGCGATTTGTGCATCTTCGAGTTATAGCACACCACAACCAATAAAACTAGTCATTTAAAAACCCAGTAATGAATAGTAATACTCTATTTTTGTTATTTTATAAATTTTATTTTTCAAATTGGAATTATTTTTTACATTTGGAATATAAAATTTATCTTTGGGTGACATTTTGGTATTTTTCTAAAAACATTTTAATTTCTGATGAATAGAAAAAAAATATTGCATTATTGTTTAAAACTGACATTTTTTTAATTAATTACTTTTAAATTTAAGTTTATTTTTATGTCTAAATGGATACTTAATACCTATATTAATCTAATTTAATTTATTAGATTCATTTTATAATATTATTAGATATATTAAATTTTAGTCAACTTTTTAACAACTTTTACCCACTTTCTATGCACATTTGCAAATTTCCATAAAACATAACTTTTCCTCTTCTCTGATTTTAATTTAATAAATACTCCTGACATGGTTGTCATCAGTATGTAAAATATAGTTCAATAGGATGAAAATAATTGTTTTTGAATAGTCACTTTTTGAATTTTATTTACTGCTATTAAAAGTGAATATGATATTTAATAGTAAAAATAATATTAAAATTACCACAACATATGTGCTAATTCTATTGGATAAGTGTATTTCCACCAAAATCAACCATATGAAAAAACATGATCCTTTTGACCCTTTTTGATAATATTAAGAAATTTATTATATTTTATTTAAAGAATTGTTAAGAGTTTTCAATTCAAATTTTCTTAACTAAACCATTTTTTATATAGAGTTAAACATATGATAAATTATACTATAAAAATTTATTAGAAATCTAAGATGATTTAATACAACATATTATTTTATTTATTATTTTTATACATTAAATAAGAAAATATATTTATGAAACAATTATGATGTCGTAATTACCATCATAATGAATGATTAAAATAATTGATATTATAAATATTAAAATAAATTTAAATTGAAACTTTTATTGTCATCCATGAACATCCTAGTTGAATATGGAATGTTAGGGTTTATTTAATTAATTTGTTTTGATGTAATCAAGTTGTTATTAGTTTTAAAAATACCAAATACTAAACGGTGTTAAAATTGACATAAATCTGTTTATAAGAAAAATACTACTTTATTAAATGATATAAGAATCCTAAAAATATAGGATTTTGAAAAAGGATATTGAAAAGGTTATATATGTAATTAATTAACCACTTTATTTTCCATAGGTATTATATAGTAATTTTATGAACTATATAATATAAAAATATAAAAAGGCATGGTAAATGTTAAACTATTTAACTAAGAGTAAAATAAAAAACATAAGCATAATATGGTGACAGAAACATGAATAAAACCTATTGGTTTTGAATATTTAGACCCATACCAACCACATACTAGAAATAAATCCATTTGGAGCTATTATGATATTAAAATGATTTTATAATAAATTAATATTTCAAGCTTTTCCTAAAGATCCTCTCACCTCCCTTATAAAAAGTTACATACACATCTCTTAAATTCATACCTCAAAAACTATTCAGCATGACCAAAACATGCTCAATTATCCTTACAAATATCCACAAAACATCATAGAGGACTTATTTTGATCACAAATAAATCCTAAGGATACCTTTTGTTCAAATAAAATGGAAGCACCTGAAGTGAAGAAATTATTTCAAAATCCCATTCAATGTTATTTCTTCTACAACATTCTATATCATTCTTGTTTCCATATTAAAATTATAAATCCAGTATATTTTACAGACATTGATGTTATTATAATTATGTTATAACCATATTCATTATTCTATCCATCTAATTAATGACAATGTCACTATAGGTGTGTATATACGGCTTATTGTCTCCACGTCGTGGTGTAGTTTGTAATTCAACACTTTATTATTTGGATGGTTATAATAATTATGTGCAATTTACGTAAATAATAAATATCACATTTTAAGGATTATTTTTATATAATATACCATCCAATTACATATTATTTCACCATCGAAAAAATTATATTTTTTCTCATGTATATGTACGGTTACCGTCTCCATCATATGATGAGATTTTATTTCCCATCATAACAATTAAATAAAAATTTTCAATTTATGATTAAAATTAATTTTTGAGAACCTAATATCACTATGTATATGAATCAAATACATCCTATCCATAACAATCATGAATTATGTAACAAAAAATATGAAGTAAAACAAATCATTTAACACCTGGAACAATGATACAACTAAAATATTATTAACAAAACAATAGCAAAGGATCATATATGATATCATATTTAGGAATGTGGTTCTTTTAAAATTAAATAACAATAACCTAACCATTATATATGTGGTTATCATACCCTATACTAATGAAAAGAATAAGGTAAGTATTAAATTTTACAAACTCTTTATTATCTGAGGTTGTTTATATGTATGTATCTACTGGGATTTCTTTATCATCCAAATCTGTGGTTCATGAAATTTATTTCAAAACATTTTTTAGACAACGGTATAATGAAATTTATACCTTTTTTTACTTTTTATAAAAAAAATTGAACGTAATATTTCCGTAATTTTCCAAACAAGGTAATTTATGACATTTTTTAAAAATTAAAGAAAGAATGTTTTTCAACTAATACTATGGGTGTGGCTATTTATTACCATTATAAAACCATCGATGATTCCCTTACAAGATTATAAGAATATTTTCAAAATAAATATTTTCTTTTATAAATACATTACTTTTAAATGATTTAAAAATAGGAAGATATTTTTCTCTCAAATAGTTTATATTTTGACTTTGTCAACAACCATTGTTGGATTTTACACTTTTCTCAAAGTTGATTTTTTATGATACAATCATCCATATTGTATTTAATGTTTTCTGATATTTTTCATTGTGGATGTGCTATTTTTATATCATTCATGGTTTATAGTTAATGTACTTATATTTTTTTATGCTATTTTTAATACGAATGTTAATGTTATGTATTGAATTTTACATATATTCATTGTATTGGACTTAATAAGTGACGAGAGGGGCCCACTATAGACCCTCAATGCATCGTTATGTATCATAAGAAATATTAGTGTGTTGGAATAAGGCCTTGACAAAATTTCTATTTGTTGTCTTGGCACAAGGCCTAGACTATGTGGTTATGATGTCCGACATTATAAGGACCCAACCTTAAAACATTAGTTAATATTGAATTAAATGAATAATAAACAATGAGGATCATTTTAGGTTTATAATTTTAGAGATTTGGGCCATAACTATGACAACATGAATATTACAGATAGGCACTGCAACTCAGTATCCATTTTTTTCATAAAATAAAAACTATTAAAAAGGAAACATTTCTAGTTCCATATTTTAGAAAACATGACTTTTCCTTGATCCCATCCTTGACCCTATTCATCTTTATGTCCAGTGGAAAACATTTCAAAAACTTTGGATGAGAATTAAAAGATCATTAAGGGTTATAAAATAATAAAGGAAAACATTATCCCATCAATAAATACAAATCATTGAAACTATATTTTTCAATCATAAAATTACTTACGAAATCATATGATTTATGAATAATAGACACAAATCATAAATCATAAAGGGTAACTTATGGAATTCATAACATACATACAGTGTATCTATCATAGCTACATAGTGATTTATATTTAGAATACTCTTCATATTATATTCCCTAAATCTATTAGGATAAACATTAACATCTACCCTCGTCATTTTACCCAACTCATTGGAGAGCTATCTCAGGTTCACCCTCCCTAGGGTTATCACGGAACCACCCGTATACGTAAACAATTCCCAATAAAAATAACATATTCATAACAAATAACACAAACATAAAATAAAAAATTCCATTTCCATATTCCAATAATAGTATACCAACTCATGATATTGAAATAAAAATTGCTTTATCAAATCATTTTCAAAACCATTTAAAACAATTAATAAAGAGATTTTTGAATCAAAGTGTCCCATACCACATTGAAGATTTAAAATGAATTTTCATTTGAAAAAATTAAAGTCCATATAAATAAATCCTAGAAACTGTCAATAAAACATATAAATCAAGGGAAAATAATTAGAAGAATAATTTTTTAAAACATTTATAACAATATTTTAGTTAAAGAGTTTTTTTAACCAAAATGGAGATGTTTGAATACAAATAAATGAGGAATAAAATTTAATCAGAACTTTATAATATCATGAGAATAAAAGGATTCAAGATATAATATGTCAATGGACAGTATATACACCATATAATATTGAATTGGTGCATAACGACAATGAAGTCTCAGTGGAAATGTAAATTCAGGTGAAATATCATATAAAGATGGTATCCATAAATTAAAGATAAATGAATCACATAATTATGTATGAATAATATAAATACACCCAATATAAGTGTAAATTAAGTTTAAAATAATCAGTTTTCATCCAACATATTCATTGGATGATATATTCAAGAAGCCCAAGTTCAACCCAAAGAATTGAAATTGGGTTATGAAGTTACCTTATAAAAATTCGACAGCCTAATGGTGTCACTTTAAAATTCAAAAAATGTGTTAATGATATAAAAAGGGTATCTAATCACTTAGAAATAAATTCTATATAAATAAGGATATATAATAACATATCCAAACATAAAAATATGTAAATTAAAAGACATAAAAAAGAAGTCTTTTAAAAAGAGGAAGGTGAAAACTTCCCTTTCCTATTTGGTAACTTACAAAACATACTCCACCTGAAAGAAGGATAATAAAATGAAGATGTAAATACTGATAAAATAAATTTTATTCCAGAAAGAGTACAATATTGTTCAGTACATACACCACACAAAATGAAATAGTGGAAAATATAGCATGAATCTCATGGGAATAAAAAGTGAGATGAAACCCTTTACCATGTTGTACTCAACTGAGTCGTTTGACAAAAAGTTAATAACAACCAAATGAATCACATAATACCAATAATATAATGATAATCATGATAATATATATCAAATTTAGGTACACAATACACCACATGCAATTAATAAGTGGCGAACAATGGAAATCTCACAGAATTAAAAGTGAGATAAGAAATCTCCTTACCTCGTGTCCTACTTGACTTGTATGTTCCTTGTTCTTCCTGAATAATAAAATTAAGATAATTTATACTTTATTAATAACCTTTTTAAAGTTTATTATTATTTTTATATCACTTATTACCATGTCATCGATATTATGCAATCATTTTAGTTAATAATGGTCATTTTGTCAATATTTGCTACTTGAGTCAAAAAAAGATTTCTTATAATTACATGTTATTCACATAGTCAAAAGTTAATTATATATCGAATGATATTAATGATTTATATATCATATATATCACATATATCCAGTATATAAATGTATTTATAATATAAAATAACATTTGGAGGTAAGAAATGAAATGCACCGTTCATGGAGACGGTAAGCCGTACGTATGCATGAAAACTACTTTCATTTCTATTTCTTATTTTAATGGAATTAAAACATAATGATACATAGTTATATTATAATTACAGTATAATATCATAAATAATACCATTAAATCCATCTTTTATACATCATACATATGGCATTTATGAGTCATATCACTTTGAGGGGGTGGTTGTTCGCAGTTCCTCAAATAAATTATCACGTTTACCCATAATGGAAACCATAAAGGTAGGATATGAATTTAAAATACAGAAGAATAAATAAAATAAAAACATAATATATATCATATATAAATACATTTACATCTTAATGGCCACCGTGAGAGGCGGTAAGAGATAATCGAACAATCATCATTTCGTGAGGCGTTAGTTTCTATCCAAAGAATCTATATGGTCATCACCCATTAGATGGAGGTGTGTGTAAGTGTAGTTAAAATTCATCTCATAACAACATATTTGTATATTGAGGGTACTGGTTTTTTTATAAATGAAATTAAAAAAAGAGTTTATTGGTTGGAGAAGTAAAATAAATGAAAAGAAGTTAAGAGGAACTGTTACATTTAATTTGGGTAACTTCCTTTGGTTTGTATCAAAAGGGCTTCTTGAACTACCTTATGCCTAAGTTAAGGCTTCTAGGGAGAGCAGAGGGATGTAAGGAGATTAATTGGGATGAGTTTGAATGATCCTAAATGCTTGATAGGTGTGTGGAATTGGTTAAAAGTTAGGGCTTTTTATAAGGGGGGCTCTTTAAGAAAGTGTGATAATATTATTTTATTATATAATGATATTTGGTTTATAAAGATCCAAAAATCGTTATAGTCGAATATAAGACGACTCATAGTCGAAAAAAAATCATCCAATAAGAATTGGTGAATATTTGGATGTTATTTTAATATTTATAATCTTATTTATTTAAATAATTTATTAATGAGGTAAGAACTGCATCAATATTGTGTCATTTATAATTTAAATTATTCGATATCTAAAAACTATAAAAAAATACCACGATGTATGAAATAATTTTATCTTTCCATTTAATATATATAGTCAAAAATATTAGATATATAACACCATATAAATTTTAATTTACTAAAAGATGTTTGTTTGTGTCATTTTATCCTTTACATTATATTAATTAATCTAAAGTGTCATTATCATTAATAAGTGGCTCCATGGGGTCCCAAAATATACCCAAGGATGCCCATGGTCGTAAATTACTCATCTAATAAGGTTTGGACATGTGTTAAGGTAATTTTGAATTATTATAATATTTTTTGTACCATGAATTACCCTATTTCCCTTTAACTCCGATAAGTAAAAGTCAAATGTTACTATTCAACAAAAATTATTTTCTTGTTATTGAACCACATTTTACTCACTGATAAAAACCATGTATGTCAGATTTTCAAAATTCAATTCACAAAAGCGGTAAAAATTCATTTGAAGAAAAATTCAGTTTTTTAACTACTACTTAGTGGTTTCACTATTCATAAATAATTGAAGTTTTTTCTGAAAAATACCAAATATTCATCCTAAGATATATTTGATATTCCGAATTCAAAAATTATTTCTATTTTGGAAAAATTTAAATCATAGAAGTTGTATTAATTAATTTAAAATTAATTCCCATTGACAAAACAAATACCGTGTTTTTAAGAAACAATAACTATCAAAAGATTGACAGTTGTTTATGTCCAATTTCAAAATGAAATTATTTCAAATAACAAAAATTAGATTAAATGGTAAAAATATATTTTAATTACACTTTAAAACAAATTACAATGATAATAAAACCATATAAATTAATTAGATTAAAAGGCACTTTTGAATTAAAATAATGTATTTTTAACTATTCATTAAAAATGCAAATTATCAGAAAAATACCAAAAAATTACGCAATGTAAATTTTGATGTCCTGAATATAAAGAAGAATTTTATTATGTCAAAAAAACATATAAATAATGACGAAAAGTAGATTTAAATAGGGTTCTCCATCAAAAGGTTGTAAATTGAACATTTACTGAATATTAGAGTATTCACGCTTAAAATTAGATTTATTCATATTTTAAGCCCATAACATTTATTGGATAATTGTAAAAACATTTAACAAACAAATATAATCATAATATAGTTAGTTCTATTCGTTCCTTCCAATACAACACCTAGGCAGTAACTACCATTTAAAATAATAATATCATATTATCAGTGTGCAACGTAAGATTTCAAAAAACCCGTGGTTGCTTATCAGGTACACCATAGAACATAGAGTCCCCTATTATGTAAAATTAATATTTAATTCACAAATATTAAAAATATAAAAAGTTTCTTATTCATTATTTATCTGGGATGTTACATCCTTCCCCCTTTTTTGGAAATGAGTCCTCCCAATTTTAAAACTGGGCTTAGAAACTTCATTAAAAGTCCCACATCAGAAAAGAATCAGTAAAACTATCACTTTAAAATAATGAAATAAAAGTACAGTGGTCACCAGAGACAACCCGTACAAGGATTCCATATAAGAAAACATGGATATGGAACAGAGAAAAATGGTTATGTTTTGATGGAGAGTGATAGAAAACATGATTTGGAAAAAGTTAACCACCAGAAAATCACAAACTTATGATGTGTTCAACGGTCTTTGATTACCCAGTAGGAAACTTAAACCAACAATGTTTTTTTTACATTACTTTTCATAATTTTGAGGAATTCATTTACTACATAGAATAAGAACATAAGAATATATACTTACCTTCAAGTAGAGTTTCTTCTTTTAATACGTTTCTACCAAAAACTAATATTCTCTACAAACAAAGAGCATTGAAAAAGATTTGGTCACATAAAAGCACAAGAATCATCTTCTTGAGAATCACAGAATCCACAAAAGAAGAACTATATATTTTCCTTGTCTTTAAACATCAACTAAAACCAAAATTTTTAGTGCAAGATTAGATAATACCCAAAATGGATAATCTTTCACAAAATGTAAAACTACTCTTAATCTCCAAAATTAGTAAAACAATACCCAAAGTTCAACAAATCCTATTCAATATACAACTGTCCATAAAATTCTTCAAAAGTAATCCAAACTATGATTGAAACCCAAATATCATAAGGATTTAATTACATATTCTTCCAAGATAAATCTTATCATTTATCACTAAATAACATCAGTTACTCATAAAATATCATATTGAAATGTAATTAACCTAATCACATATTATCCATGATAGGTTAATCAGTTTCATAAGAAACCAAATCATCATATGTCTACAATAAAAGCATAGATTCTTCCAAACTAAAATTTCCACCATTATTCCCTAATTGAAATACCATAGTATTCTATCTTACTTAGGAATATTGTTTCCTCAAAAGAGAGATCGTATTCCACAACAACATTAATCACATAATCACTAAATCATTTTTATATGCTAAGTATATCCATTTTATAAAACATAAGTTCCAAAAATTAACTTATTGTTGTTCCATAAAAACATTTTACTAATATAATAAGTCATACCTACTAGGGACTTCAAGTAGGATTGTGGTAGGCAATACGCCCTTGTCGCCCATTGGTAGTGGGTTCAATTCCTATTGCCTTACCAGATGTGATGGATTGTCACCCATCTTACATGTTGTCCTTTTTATAAAACGTAAAAATAACCCTAACATGTTTTAACCTCAATGGTTTCTTTATACCTTTTATATTCTGCCAAATTAATTATGATCTTTACTTCTTAATTCATGAAGTCTTAGTTGAAGACCATATGATAAAAAAACAATCCCCAAAATTAATAACATCAAACCTTGATCATGTTGTCCATTTGGTTTCATCGTCATCTTGTTCATGTAGGTAAAAGGTCCTTGCATTGCATCAATGATTTAGAGATGCTTCAAAATCATTTGCTTCCTCCATCCAAATACACCTTGTATAACAAGGGTCATATGAGTGTTCACTGAAAAAGAGTTTTGGAAAATAATCATGTATGACATATAATTTCAAAACATCTGATTAGACATGATTTATATAAAATAGTCGTACCAAATTTGAGTTGAAACGTTCAATTAATGGTCCTTTTAAAATTCCATAGGTATGTGCTGAGAGTATATATTGTAAAAGTAAATATAAGCTAGATGTGCAAGTGTCTCCTTCTTCAGCACCATTTTTAAAATCATAATATTCATCAAAATCTTGTGATAAGTTAAAATATTTGAAAATGATTCGATAAAATTTACCTTTCTTTAAAATATGAGAATATTTGAAAATATGATTTGTCTAAATACAACCCATGATCCACGATGATAACGAAGTATAGTGGAGGGGTTTGATATCTCAAAAAAACTAATTTCAAGTGAGTTGTATGCTAGAAAAAGTTTCACAATCATCCGAACATGACATGGAAATAATTATTGCAAGCATGTCCTCATGAAGAGATTTGAATGTCATTTGAGATCCTCCTCCTTCCATTTTAACTAACATTCCACGATCTGAAAAAGTTATAAAACAATGATTTAACTGAGATAATAGACATAGGGACTAACCATGTGTCTAACAAAAACTCATAATCCCTTATGTTGTCTAAACTAACCTCTGATACCAACTATAAGGACCCAGCCTTAAAACATTACTTTATATTGAATTAAATGAATAATTCACATTGAGGATATTTACAGGTTTAGAGTTTTAGAGAATTAGGCCATTAATAAAACAACATGAATATTACATGTAGACAATACTACTCAGTATCCATTTTTTAAAAAAATAAATCTGAAAAATAAACATGTCTAGTTCCCTATTTTAGACAGCATGACTTTTCCTTGATCCCATCATTGACCCTATTTATCTTAATGTCCTATTGGAAACAATTTAAAAACATGGGATGAGAGAAAAAGATCAGTAAGGGTTACAAAATAAGAAATTAAAACATTACCCCACCAATAAATACAAATCAATGAAACTATATTTTTCAATCATAACATACCTTAAAAAATCATAAGATTTATGAATAACACATGCAAATAATAAATCATAATGTTAACTTATGGAATTCAAAACATACTTACAGTGTAGCTATCACAGCTACATAGGGAGTCATATTTGGAATACCCATCATATTATATTCCCTAAATCTCTTAGGAGAAACATTAATGTTTACCTCCATCATCTTACCCAATGATTTGGAGAGCTATCTCGGGCTCACCTGCCCTAGTTTTATAACTGAACCACTGATATACTTAAACAATGCCCAATAACCGTAACATATTCATAACACATAATAGAAGAATAAATAAAAGAGTATATTTCCACATTAAAATAACAATATATCAACTAAAGATATTGAAATAAATAATTCTTTATCAAATCATTTTCAAAACCATTTAGAACATTTAATAAATATATTTTTGAATCAAAGTTTCCCCTTCCACATTGAATATTTTAAATGAATTATCATTTGAAATAATTAATATCTATATAAAAGAATCCTAAAAACCATTTTGAAATCATGGAAATTAATGATAAATATTTAGAAGAATAAATATTTAAAATATTTAAAACGATATTTTAGTTAAAGAGTTATTTTTTCACAAAAATAGAGATGCTTGAATACAAATAAATGAGGAATAAAATTTAATCAGAACATTATAATATCATGATAATAAAGGTATTCATGATATAATATGTCAAAGTACATTATATACACCATATAAGAGGGAATTGGTGCATAAAAACAATGAAGTCTTAGTGGAAATGTAAATTGAGATATAATCTTATATAAAGATGGTATCCTTAAATTAAGGATAAATTAATCACATAATTATGTATGAAAAATATAAATACACCATATATAAGTGGATATTAAGTGTAAAACAATTAGATGTCATTCACAAATATTAACAGGATGACATATTCATGATGTCTAAGTTGAACCCAATGAATTGAAATTGGGTTAAGAAGTTCCCTTGTAAAAATTTGTTTGCCTAACGACATCACATTAAAATTAAGAAAATGAATTAATGAGATAAAAATTGTATCTCATCACTTGTACATAATGTCTACATAAATAAGGATATAGAATTACATATCCCAACATAATAAGGTGTAAATTAAAAGACATAACAAAAAGAAGTCTTTTAAAAATAAGTGGGTGAATGGTTCCCTTACCGATTTGGTAACTTAAAAAACAAACGCCACATGAAAGAAGAATAGTAAAATGAAGATGTAAATACTAATAAATTATTGTATATTACACCAGGAGTATAATAATGGGTGTTGGTTGGAGTGGAAACTCTATAGGGGGGGGGGGTGAATTGAGTTCCTATTAAAATTTATGTTAACAATTATTTCTATTAAAATCCACAATTTATAAAACAAGTTAAACTGTAGTGAATTTTTACAACTGTAAAAGATATATTAGGTTCCCAAAAGAATGATTAGGTCTCAGTTAATTTAATCAGAAGATTAAATTATCTTTTGAAACTAATCTACTGATTTACACTAATTACAAACACATGCTAGATTAATTATCAAAGTAACTTTAAAATAGTTATATATTTCAAAGTAATAGAAGGGGAATATAAATTAGACATTGAATACTTTAAACATGAACTAAAATGAACAGAAGATATAAACAATAGTTTCAGTCTCAAGCTGAGACTTAATCCTCTCAAATTTATATAAAATTTGATCCCCACCCTGGATAGGGGTTAAAAATAGTTCAGAAATTGTCCAGGTCCTAAGACCTCTACCACAGTTCTTCGTGGGAAACAAAAACAAATACAAGGCCACACAAGGACCTCTTCCACAGTTGTTATTAGTAAACAAGAATAAACAGTTTGGTGTGAGGATTTTGATATCCTTCAGTTTAGCGCAGGAGAACGTGTGTGTATAAGATATATAGAGTACACACACTGCTCAAAAAATAAAATAAATATGTCAGATAGAGAGAGTATATGAATTTTTAGAAAGATCAAGTGATTAGCAGTGCATCTCTGGACTGACTGGATTCAACAGAAATGCTTCTAAGTCCTCCTATAGTTTTTCTTTTCAAAAATAGAGTTTTTTGGTTCATCATGGTGTCTTTCACATGTGAAGAAGTCTTCATGATTCATTATGTGTTCTTCAGTTGTGTTGCATTGAACAGATGAGAGTTCTTTGAAGATATTGCAATGTGTTCTTCAGTTCTCAGGATTTATCTTCTGTTCAGTACAGAGCAATCGTGTTTCTTGATTTCTCACACGTACGTATGTTCTTATATCTTTCTTTACTACATCTCAATCTTCCTTATATTCCACGAGCTCCGTCAATAGGAATGATTACCTTTTCATATGTACGAGGTACAATTTCCTGACATGTAAAAAACTGTCATTAAATAAAATTAATTTCATTAAAAACATCAAATAAGACCGTTAGAAATATTTAAATAATATTGAAAAAAGGTTAAGAAATGGTATCACAATAGTTGTGCAAACGGTGTCTCCTTGAACCGGTGTCTCCTTCACAGTGTTTGGGTCACGATGTGTTGAGATCATAGTGTATGACTCACGGTGTGTCCTTCATGGTGTCTGGGTCATGGTTTCTTCTTCCTAGTGTGTCCTTCACAGTGTGTTGCTCATGGTGTGTCCTCCACAGTGTCTGGATCACGGTGTGTTGAGGTCACGGTGTCTCACTGGTCATGGTGTATAAGACATAGACTTCACGGTGTCTGCTTCACTATGTCTATCTTATACTTCACGGTGTATGTGTCTTGCACATAGTCTGTCTTACTATATCAAACATCACGGTGTCTTAATACTTATAAAAATAACTATATTCAATCTTAATCATTTATATGCATAATATGAATTATGCATAACCATTAAAATGTAGGAGAACTTGAAACATAAATAAATAGGGTTGATAAGATATGTAATTATTACTAAGATTGGTAAATCATAATGAGATTTGTGATCATGGATAAGATTTTTAATTAAGATTTGATATCATTAACAAGATGTGCAATTATGATTGAGATTTGTGATCATTAAAACATGATAAATACAAGAGGAGTCCAACAATAACCCCTTTTTGACGATCACAAATCATGTATAGTTGAAGTATAACTTAAATGCAACGTTAGAGAAAATAACATATATAATAATAACAGATAATATACTATGAGATAACTCTTCTCAAATTTTCTCTCCCTTTTGGGATTATCAAATAGTAGAGGGAATGGTGTGAAACAATTCATTTGACCTTAAAAACATTCAGAATACATCATACAGTATAAATACAAAAGCAAAGACATCCCATCAAAAAGAGTGTTGTCACTGGGAATCTTTAGGGATTGGATTTTTTCCTTGCCTTTATCAGCAGCTGCAGCTGGAGCTGATGTAGAAGAATGCATGAAGTTGGTATACAAAGATGGTAAAGGTAGAACTTCAAATATGGAGGGAGCCAAAGATGGAGCTGTAAAATATCTAGTTTGTGGTTGGTCAAGAATGACTGGACGGATCTGAGATAGAGCGTGGCTGACTTACATGCCAATTTAGGCTAGGGCTGGTAGACCAGGTCTATAAGATGTAGTATCTGGAGAAAATATAGTATTACTCTGCACATGAAGATAGAACTTCAAAATATTGATGAAATTAGTAATAATTTCTCCACCATATTGCATAGCCTTTTCAAAATCATCCTTATTCTCAATGAATTTTCCAACAATCTGGTGAACTATTTAAGCTTATGAACTTGAGCTTTAAAAGCTTGAGTCACTAGATAGATTTTCAAATTCTCCAAAAGATACATAAAGTGATTGGTCATGTCACTTTTGGAGAAAATCCGGGTGACATAAAAATCTATCTTCTTGGTGATATCCTATTGAGCAACATTGGAAATCATAGAATGGATCTGAACAATATCAAGTTCCCTATCATTGTTCTTCACAACATCAGATAAAGAAGAAAAATATATACCACTAAAAGCATTATGAATTTCTTCCATGATTATGTATCTTAGCATATAATCATCCAAAGAAGGAAAAAAATGTTGAACAGATGGAGGAGAAGCCTTTACAGCTACAGTTAATGCTTTGATCTGTTTCAAAACCATTTGAAGGCATCCAGTGTACTCATCTGTGAGCTTATTCAGATTTTCAACAAGCGCTCTCTTGTGTTGCGGCATCTTTGTGTTTCTTTCTCCAATATTCTCATCATAATATAACAGATATGGGTGATCTTGAGATAAAATCTCTCTAGAAATGTTGGAAACATTTGGTTCAGGAGAAGTAGCAATCGGTGCATGAGCAGAAACAACGAGAGCAGGAGAAGAAACAACTGGGGGAAGCTCTGATCTTGAAGAAAATTCTTTTTGAATATTTTCCACCATATATTTCAAATTTTCAACATCAGCACTAAGAAACTTATTTTCAACTCTAACTTCTTCTATTTCATAGATCATCCTGGGTTGAATATGTAGAATAATATTCTCCAAAATAATCGAGGCATCTTCTTGACTTAATTGAGTCATATGAAGAGGTTCAGAGGATATACTATTCTCAACTCCAACTAAGATAGTCTATCCAAAGACAATCAAATATTCTTTACTTACAAAAGTTTTCTGATCAGTAAAAGGTGTAGAATGTGGTCCATGGGTAGGTTTAGGGTCTGGTTATGATTCTGAGTCAGTTTCAATTTCAGATTCTGAATCAGGATGAAGTTGAGGTTGAGGCTCTGGTTTTGGTTCAGGGTGAGTGACTGAATTCAATTGAAATAGAGAAGGGAGATCTATACCAGTTGTAGTCACTTTCTATGATTCACTCACATCTTAAAAGCTTGAAAATTCATTCATAGTGTACACAGAAAAAGATATAGTTTTTTGAGAGGGTTCCGCAGATCCAGCTTCATCGATTTCAACTTCATGAGTCTCATGAATTTGAGGTTCCTCCCCCTAGAAATGTGCTTCCATTTCAGAAACTATAGGCTCAACATCATGATCAAGATCCACAGGATCCACTCTATTCTTCTCATACATTTCTTGCCTTTCCAACTGAAAGACAATTTCAATCCTCTCTTTAGCAGAGGGTATGTACTTAGGATCTGACTGTTCAATAGGATGTTCTTCCAAGCATGCTTATTTTTCAACAAGGAGTTCTTATAGACTAGCTTCTAGCATTGTAGGGAGGTTTTCTGCACCACCAGACTCTTCCATGGCTTGCTGCCTTAAATCAGGGATAATCAAATCTCTTGCAGCCTCAGGTTGGGTTTATGGATCAGAACCCTCTCTAGAAGCATGAGCTTATTCCTCTCCAAGAACAACAAGAGATTCTTCTTCTCTAAAAACAACATAAGGTTCTTCGTCTCTAAGAACAAAAAAAACATCCTATCTAAGAGGTATTTCATTATGAACATCAGCAGGGACATCAGTCCTGTCCTTCTCAATAGGATATGCCTCTTTTTGAGGTACTTCAGCCGCTTCTCTAGGTGGTACGTCCACTGCCACTTCCTCTTCTTCTACCTCTTCTAAATACTCAGCCACTTCATTTGGTTCCAAACCAGGATCATTTATACACTTTGGCCTTCTTGGATAATCAACAGGATTAAAATTCTTATACAGTTGATCATTATCCACAACCCACTACTTCTTCCAAGGGTTCCAATTGATTTTCATCATTCTAATGGTAGTCTTGGATATGTATTCATCAAAATCCTCATGTTATTCTTCATTTGGCCCAACAACTCCTTTTGCAACTAGCATAGCCAAAATCATCCTTGAGTAAAACAAAGATGTGGATTTGGAAGTGACCTTAATCGGTTCACACATATGGTGCATGACATATTTTCATAGGTTGATATTATGTCCATTATTCATCAGATGAATTAGGAACACAACTTGATACATCAACACAGAATAATCTCCTTTCATTGGGCTAATCAAATTCTGAAAAAATTTAAGCAGGAGCCTTGTCTCCCCATCCCGCTCTGCAGCTATGACCCATCGCTTGGTTCCATTTCTAGTTAAGATTTCCAAGGCATTATCCAGGTCAAATATGTCGGTTTTGGGAGGAGGGTCTCTCTGGTATTCATCACAAATCCCTTCATGAGGAATCCCTAGGCATGCAGCCCATAGCCTTGAAGTGAATGAATATTTCGGACCGTTGATCCAGCGGGTTACCATAACACATTCTCCCGCATCAAAGGAGTACATTACATATTGATAAAACTGAGATACCATCCTTGGGTATATATTTCTATCCCTTCGATAATCCCATTAGAGCCATCCTTGTTCTCTGAGGACTTTTAGAACGAAATACATACTAGATAGTAGCCACTCCGGAAAAATCTATTTCTCGGGAGTAACAATACGGCTTACTAGTTTTGGATTTAGGGGACCATCAGAATCTATCTTCGGTGATCTCTTATTTTTCTTAGAACAAAGATTCTCTGATGAGGGTGAAGATGGAGGCTTCATCCTTGGAATCAACTTAAGATTCAGGTGAGAGAGTATAATAGAAGGTTTGCAAGGCTGAGAAAGTTCATGAGAGAGTTAGGGTGAGGAATCGAGTGAAACCAATAAGTTTTATAATTTTGGAATGTCAAAAATTATTAAAACAAAAATGCGGGAAATCAAATTGAGTTGAAATAAAAAATACTATGATATGGGTTAAAATAAATGCATAAATACTCTTCACGGTGAGACCATGAGTAGGCGTTACAGTGTGATAAAGAGCAGTCGTCACGGTGAGATAGTTGGTGGTCATCACGGTCAGACAGTGACTATTCTGTACAGTCACGATGAGATAATTATTGTTCTGTGTAGTCATGGTGAGATAGTTAAGTGACAGACTGTGAACACAAGGTGTTAACTGTGAGACTTTAAGCATGAGACAGTAACTGAGAAACTGTGAACTTGAAACATTATAGTAATTTATAGCAAAATATTAAATAGTATGGCAGCAAAATATTAAACAGTAAGGCCAATAAGATATCTATTTGTGATTGATCATGTCAAGATCCTGTATGATGTAATCTAATCTCTCAGAATTTAATGGTTTAGTGAATATATCAGCATGTTGATATTTAGTACCAATGAATTCCAAAGTGATATCACCTTTTTGATAATGATCGCTCAAAAATGATGACTTACATCTTTATGTTTTGTCCTAGAATGTGAAACAAGATTCTTTGAAAAGTTAATAGCACTTGTGTTGTCACAATTTATTGGTACACGTCTAAATTGATATCCATAGTCTAGTAATGTGTTCTTTATCCACAACATTTGTGCACAACAACTTCCAGCAGCTATGTATTCAGCTTCTGCTATAGATAATGCAACAAAATTTTGATTCTTACTACACCATGATACTACTGACTTGCCTAAAAGGTGACATGTTCGAGAGGTGATTTTTCTATCTAACTTACATCTAACAAAATCAACATTAGAATAACTAACTAGTTCAAATGATTTTCATTTTTGTAGAACATTCCAAGATTGGGAGTATTCGTGAGGTATTTGAAAATTCAGTTTACTACATTTAAAAGTGATTCTTTAGGGTTTTCTTGAAAATGAGAACTCATACACACACTGCACATAATATCAGGACGGCTAGCAGTTAAGTATAGTAGACTTTCAATCATTCTTCTATAAGTGGTTTGATCAACAAATTTTCCATCTTCATCAAGATCCAACTTACAGGTGGTACTCATGGGAGTGTCACTACATTTAGTGTTATATAATCCAAAACGTTTTAAAAGATCTATAGTATATTTACATTGAGTTAAAATAATTCCATCATTATTTTCAATGATTTGAAATCCATGAAGGAATTTTAATTCACCCATTAAACTCATTTCAAATTCATTTTGCATCATTTTAGAAAAATCAACACATAATGAATTTTTTGAAGATCCAAAAATAATATCATCTACATAAATTTTAAAAACTAAAACCTCTTTAGAAATTCATTTTATAAAGATAGTAGGATCAGATATTCCTTTTGTAAAACATTTAAAAATTAGAAAATTAATTAATCTGTCACACCATGATCTAGGAGCTTGTTTTAAACCATATATTGATTTTGATAATTTGAAAATATGATTTGGAAAATGAGGGTTTGTAACCCAGGGTGGTTGTTCAACCAAAACATCCTCAGCTATATACCCATTTAAGAATTCTCTCTTGACATCCATTTGATATAGTTTAAAATTCATATGTGTCGCATAAGCAAGTAAGATCCTAATGGCTTCTAGTCTGACAATTAGAGCAAAATACCCCACATCGTCAATTCCTTCTTCTTGACTAGCTTTGTGAAACTAATCTAGCCTTGTTTCTAACTATATTTCCATATTCATCTACTTTATTTATAAATACCCATTTTGTTCCTATGGAAAAAGTGTATTTGGGTCTTTCTACAAGTTTCCAAACATTATTTCTTTCAAACTGATTAAGTTCTTCTTCAATAGAAATTACCCAAAATTCATCATTAATAGCATCATCAATGTTTTTAGGTTCAAGTTCCAACAAGAAGGCTTGATGTTCAACCTGATTTCTAAGAGAATCTCTAGTCTATGTTCCTCTATCCATATTTCCTACAAAAACATCTAAATGATGATTCTTTATAATCCTAGTTGATCTAGTAGTGGTAGTACTAGAAATTTCAGATTCTTCTCTAGATTCGGGTTCAACAGAATCAGATTCTGGTAAATTTCTAGAACTGGTTGTCTTTACAACAGGTTCATTGTTTTTATCATTAAGGATCAGAATAAAAAAATCTTCTTTGAGATTTTCAAGATATGATTTTGGTTCATGTGGATCAGTTTCATCAAATTTGATGTGAATGGATTCTTCCAAACATTTTGTTCTTTTATTAAAAACTCTATAGGCTTTACTAGAAATAGAATATCCCAAAAAGATTATTTCATCACTCTTAGAAGCAAACTTGTCACAAATATCTTTGGTATTGAGAATAAAGACATTACAGCCAAAGACTCTAAAGTAATTAACTTTAGGTTTTCTCTTGTTCCACAACTCATAAGGGGTCTTTTTGAGAACAGGTGTGACTAAGACTCTATTGATAACATAACAATATGTATTTACAACTTCATCCCAAACGTAAATATACATGTCATACTCATTAAACATAGTTCTTGCAATTTCTTGAGGGGTTCTATTCCTTCTTTCAACCACACCATTCTACTGAGGTGTCCTAGGGGCAGAGAAATTGTGAGTATATCCATTTTGTGAGAAAAAGGATTCAAACTCATTATTTTCAAACTCACAGCCATGATCACTTCTGAGGGACTTAATCTTAAGTCCACTAAGGTTCTATAAAGACATGGATTATTTAACAAAATAAGAACAAGCTTCGATTTTCTTAGCTAATAAGTATACCAAAATATATCTAGAAAAATCATCTACTAAGAAATAGACATAGTGTTTCCCAATTAAACTAGAATCTCTAGATGGCTCAAACAAGTCCATACGAACCATCTCGAGAGTTGAGAAGTTGACACTTCTTTTTTTGGATTGAAAGAGATTTTGTGTTGTTTTCCCTTTTGACAGGGATTACAAACTTTGTCATTTGGAAACTCACGTTTGGGTAAGTCTCAATCTATGTTCCTCCTAGTCATATTTTTAAGTGAGTTTATATTGCAGTGTCTTAATCATCTATGCCAAAGAAAAGATTTTTTATGAAAATCATTTAAACAAGTAATGTTTTGTTTACCTAAAGAATTTAAATCAAATACATAAACGTTTTCATTTCTCAAAGTAGAAAATATTAAAACATTCTTAGAATTAAAAACATTTCACGAATAATTTTCAAATTTTACATTAAAGACATCATCACATAATTGAGATATACTTAACAAGTTATATTTTAACCCATCAAAAAACAAAACATTAGAAATTAAAACTTAGTTGGTGTTACTAATTTGGCCTAGGAAGATGATATTTCCTTTAGATTATCCCCAAAGGTGACATGTCCTCCATAAACCATGATTAGGATCTTGAAACATGAGTAATCCCCAGACATATGCCTTGAACATCCATTGTCCAAGTACCATATCTTCTTATGGGAAATCTTCAAATAGGTTTCCTACAAAATAGTTTTAAATAGAGAATGATTTTGGTACCCAAATTCTCATGGTTCTAGATAGGTTAGAAATTAAAGATTTTTGTACCCAAATTTGTCTTATGGGTCTCATATAATCAATATATTCAACGGAAATTTAAAGGTAACATTATTTTATCTATAACTATGTGAGTAACTAGTTAAAGAATATGAATTTGTAGAACTAGAACTAGCATAATTTTGTCCATATTTAGGAATAAATATAGTTTTGGTAAACTTTCTCTGTCTAGGTTGGAATCCCAAACTAGTAGTATATTTTGGTGAAACTTTTTTACCTAACATTTCAGTAAGTTTATCTTTTCCCTTTGTGAATTTTTCTAAGTCCTTTATAAGTTTCTCATTAGATATTTTTAATTCAGTATATTACTTCAACGGTTGAGAATTCTTTTCTTTTTCTATATCAATGTAATATTTAACAGTAGCAGTAAGAGCATATTGTTTCATGAAGTATTTGTACATGTCCTTATGTTCATTACATGTCTCTTCTAGAATATTACAATATTCAAATAATTCATCTTTATTCATGTCTTCAGAATCAGATTCAGATTCTGCATCATCTCCAGAATAATAGGAATTTAAAGCATGAGTATCTAAGGTTACCTCAGATGTGTTGGTCATGAAACTCACGTTGGCACGATTCTTTTCTAAATTAGAAACTTCAGATTCACTTGTACTGTCTTTTATGCACTCCAGTTAGCTTTCATATCGTTCATGTATTTACTGTCCTTGTAGTCATGTTTCTTCTTAAACTTCAGTTTTGGACAATCAGCTTTTATGTGACCTTTTCTTTTTCAATCATAGCAGACTACTTCATCATTTTTATCTAGCTTTTTCCAATCCTTTTTTCATTGAACTATGTTGTCATATTTACCTTTGTACTTTGATTTTCTAAAAAATTATTCTTCCTACAGATTTTGTTAAACCTCCTGGGTATCTGTACCTTTTCAGTATCACTGTCAGAGTCTGAATCTTCACTTGTTGAACTTTCAGTTTGTATTTGAACTTTGTCTTTGTCCTTGCTCTTCAATGAAGCTGTTTTAAAGGCTACTGACTTCATTTTATTTTCATCATATTCCTCCATATTCACCTTGAGTTCTTCCTCATACATCATAAGCTTACCAATTAATTCTTTTAAAGGCACAGCTCTAATGTCACATGACTCTCTTATCAAAACAGATATGCCTCTACATCTATCTTGAAAACATCTAAGTATCCTCATAATTTGTTCCTTTACTGGAACAGCTTTACCAAGTGAACTCATTTTGTTGACTATATCATTGAACGTGAGATACATATCAGAAATTGGTTCATTAGTAATCATTTTAAAATTATCATATTTAATAGTATAATTATTCTATCTCATTTATTTAACATTAGTTGTTCCCTCATGAGAAACACCTAAATTAGCCCATATTTCATAAGCTGTTTTACAGAAAGATATTCTATTGAATTCCTCATCTCATAATGCATAATACAATGCATTCATAGCATTACAATTTTTATTGTAAGCCACTTTAGTTGGTTAATCCCAAGTAGTTCTTTCAGTTTTTGGAATTTTATATTGAGACTCTATAGCAGTCCAAATATCAAAACTCATACTTTCCAAATGAATTTTTGTCTTAACTTTCCACTAGGTATAGTTTATACCAATGAAGAAATGTGGCTGGTTAGTAGAAGGATCTTCTAGTCTATTATATATAGATAGAATTTATAAACTAGATTTAAAGAGATAAAATTTGGAAGTAACAGATATTTAAGCTTTTTAAAGATGAAACTAAAATCACAGTTGAAAGAAAGAATTCTTTGAAAACATTAAAAAACAAAAACAAACCTCTGATAATAAATTTTGGTCAGAGTGGACACTCAAGAGGGAGGGAGGGAATTGGGTTCCAATTAAAATTTCTAATATAAATTATTTCTTTTAAAATCTCCAAATTATAAAACAAGTCAAACTGTAGTGAATTTGTAATACTGTAAAAGTTCAATTAGGTTCTCAAAATATTTATTAGGTCTCAGTAAATTTAATAGGAAGATTAAATTAGCTTTTGAAACTAATCTTCTTTTTTATAATAATTAAAAACACTTTCTAGATTAACTATCAATGAAGATGTAAAATAGTTCTGTATATCAATGTAATAGCAGTGGAATATAAATTAGATATTGAATAAATTAAACATGAAATAAAATGCATAGTAGATATATCTGAGAGGGTTAGTCTCAATATGAGACTTATTCCTCTCAAATTTATATATAAATTTGATCCACACCCGGGATCGGGGTTAAGAATAGTTTAGAAACTATCCAGTTCCTAAGACGTCTACCACAGTTCTTCGTGGGAAACAAAAACAAAGACAAGGCCACACAAGGTCCTCTTCCACATTTGTCGTGGATAAACAAGATTAAACAGTTTGGTGTGAGGATTTTTATATCCTCCAGTTCAGCGTAGGAGACAGTGTGTGTATAAGATATACAGAGTACACACACTGCTCATTAAAGTAAATAAAGAAATCACATATAGAGAGTATATAAAAGTTTAGAAAGCTCTACTGATTAGCAATGAAGCTCTCGTCTAGTTGGATTTATGAGAAATGCTTCTAAGTCCCTCTCTGGATTTTTTTGTTGAAAAAAAAGTGTCGTGGTACATCTTGGAGTCTTTCACATGTAAAGAAGTTCTCTTGATTATTCATGTGTTCTTCAGTAGTGTTGGATTGTAGACATGAGACATCTTTGAAGATATTGCAATGTGTTCTTCAGTGCTCAAGATTGCTCTTCTATTCCATACAGATAACTCATGTTTCTGGAGTTTTCGCACATACGTATGTTCTTCTATCTTTGTTTACTATATCTCAATCTTCCCTATATTCCACAAGCTCTGGCAATAGGTATGATTACCTTTTCATAGGTATGAGGTACAATTTCTTGAAATGCAACAACTATCATTAAATAAAATTAATTGCATTAAAAACATAAAATATGATCGTTAGCAATATTTAAATAATATTTATTTTTTTAAGAAATGGTGTTATAGTAGTTCTACAAATGGTGTCTCCATGAACCGGTGTCTCCTTCATGGTTCGTCCTTCACAGTGTCTGGGTCACGGTGTGTTTAGGTCACGGTGTCTGACTCACGGTGGGTCCATCATGGTATCTGGGTCACGATTTATTCTTCATGGTGTGTTACTCACGGTGTGTCCTTTACGATGTTTGGATCACGGTGTGTGGAGGTCACGATGTCTCACCGGTCATGGTGTCTGAGACATAGACTTCATGGTGTCTGGTTCACTGTGTCTGTCTTACACTTCATGGTGTCTGTGTCTTGCACACAGTATGTCTTACTATGTCAAACTTCACTGTGCCTTTATACTTAGACAAATAACTATATTGAAACATAAATAGTAATATGAATAATATGAATTATGCTTAACCATTATAAGGTAAGAGAACTTGAAACATTAATACAGAGGATTGATAAGACATGTAATTATTACTAATATTGTTAAACCATAATGATATTTGTGACCATGAATAAGATTTGTAATTATGATTTGAGATCATTAATAAGTTGTAAAATTATGATTGATATTTGTGATCATTAAAACATGGTTAATAGATGAGGAGTCCAAAAATGGGCAATACATATACCACACAAAAGGAAATAGGGGAAAATATAGCATGAATCACATGGGAATAAAAACTGAGATGAAACCCTTTACCATATTTTAATCAACTGAGTCCTTTGACCAAAAGTTAAAAACCACCAGTTGAATCACAGAATACCAAGAATATATTGAGAATCATGATAATATATATCAAATGGTATTACAAAATACATCACATGAAATGTATAGGTGGCGAACAATGGAAATCTCACAGAATTAAAAGTGAGATAAGAAATCTCCTTACCTCATGTCCGACATGACTTGTTTGTTCCTTGTTCTTCCTGAATAATAAACTGAATTTAATTTATACTTTCTTAAGAACCTTTTTCATGTTTATTATTATTTTTATATCACTTATTACCATGTTATTGTTCTTATGCAATCATTTAAGTTAATAATGCTCATTTTGTCGATATTTGGTACATGAGTCAAAAATTGACATCTTATAATTACAAGTTGATCACATAGTGAAAAATTCATTATATCCAGCATGATATTAATTACATAAATATCATATATATCATATATATCAATTATATACATGTATTTATAATAGTACATAACATTTTGAGGTAGGAAATGAAATGCACCAGTCATGGAGATGGTAAGTTGTACATATGCATGAACGCTACATTCATTTCTATTTATTATTTTAATAGAATTAAAACATAATGGTACATACATATATTATAATTCCATTATAATATAATAATCAATATCATTAACTCCATCCTTTATATGTCCCACATATGGAATTAACGATTCATATCACTTTGAGGGGGTGGTAGTCCGCAGTTCCTGAAAAGAAATTATGGCATTTACCCATAATGGAAATCATAAAGGTAGGCTATGAATGTAAAATACATAAGAATAAAGAAAATATAAACATAATTTATAGCATATATAAATTCAGTTCTATCTTAATGGCCATCATGAGATGCGGTAGGAGATAATCGAACAATCATCGTTTCGTGAGGTGTTAGTTTCCCATCCATAGAAACAATATGTTCTTCACCCATTAGATGGAGGTGTGTGTAAGTGTAGTTGAAATACTTCTCATAAAAACATCCTAGTATATTGATGATATTTTTGTTGTTATAAAATAAAGGAAAAAAGTGTTTAGGGGTTGATGAAGTGAAATAAAATAAAAGAAGTTAAGAGGAAGCATTACCTTTAATTAGGGTATTTTCCTTTGGTTTGAACCAAAAGGACTTCTTGAAGTGCCTTATGCCTAAGGTAAGGCTTCTAGGAGGAGGAGAGGGATGTAGGGAGATTAATTAGGTAGTGTTTGGAAGAGTTTAAAGCATTGAGAGGTGTGTGGAATTGGTTGTAAGTGATGGATTTTTATAAGGGGGAGGAGGGGCTCTTTAGGAAAGTGTGATAATATTATTTTATTATATAATGATATTTGGATTCTAAAGGTCCAAAAATCATTATAGTCGAATCTAAGATGACTCAAGGTCGAAATAAAATCTTCCAATAAGAATTGGACAATATTTGGATGTTATTTTAATATTTATAAACTTATTTATTTTAATTAATTTTTAATGAGGTAAACACTGCATCATTATTGTGTCATATATAATTTAAATTATTTGATATTTAAAGATTATAAAAAAATACCATGATGCATGAAATATTTTTAGATTTACTATTAAAATTTATAGTCATTGATATTATTTATATAACACCTTATAAAAGTTAATTTAATAAAAGATACTTGTTTTTGTCATTTTAGTCTTTACATTAAATTAATTAATTTAAAGTGACATTATCATTCATAAGTGGTTCCATGGGGTCCCAAAATAGACCCATGGATTTCCATGGTCGGAAGATACCTATCCAAATATGTTAGGACAAGTGTTAAGGTAATATTTAATTATTAAAATATTCTTTTTAACATGAATTACTCTGTTTACCTTTAACCGCGGTAAATAAAAGTCAATAGTTATTATTCCCCAAAAAATATTTTCATCTTATTGAACCAAATTTTACATACTAATAACAAAAATGTCTATCGTATTTTCTAAATTCAATTCACAGAAGTGGTAAAATTAAATTTATATGAAAAATTAATTTTTTTAACTACTACTAAGTGGTTTCACTATTCATAAAAAATTGATGTTTTTCAGAAAAATACCAAAAATTCATCATAAGATAAATTTGATATTCCGAATTCAAAAATGATGTTTATTTTAAAAAATTCAAAATATAGAAGTTGTGTTAATTAATTTAAAATTAATTCCCGTTGTCAAAACAAATAGCATGTTTTTAAGAAATAATAACTATCAAAATATTAACACTTGTTTATGTCCAATTTCAAAATGAAACTATTTCCAATGACCAAAATTAAATTAAATTTTAAAAATATATTCTAATTACACTTTAAAACCAATTAAAAAGATAATATAACCAGTTAAATAAATTATATTAAAAGGCACTTTGGAATTCAAATACAGCATTTTTCACTATTCATTAAAAAATGATCTTTATCAGAAAAATGTCAAACATTTACCCAAAGTAAATTTTGATATCCCAAATATAAAGATTAATTTTATTTTGTCAAATAGAACATATAAAAAATAAACAAAACTATATTTAAAGAGGGTTCGCAATCAAAAGGCGGTAAATCGACCTTTTACTGAATATTAGAGTATTAATGCTTAAAATTAGATACGTTCATATTTTAAGCCCCAAACTTTTATTAGATAATTGTAAGAACATTTAACAAACATATATAATCATATTTTGGTTAGTTCTATTCATTTATACCAATACAATTGCTAGAAATTAACAACCATTTGAAATAATAATATTATATTATTAATGTGCGATTGTAATGCCCCGACCCCAGTTACCCAGAGTCGGTGCATTATTGCGTAACATTGGCATGATTACAAAAGATCAAGTCTCGAAATACCGATTAGTTTAGTAGCCTTGGATACACTACATATATTAATAAATGTTTCATTACATCATAAAGTGAAAAACTACAATAACATAGTCTCCATAGTCCACACCCATATCCCCTTCAGACTATCCCTGTAGGTCAGTCATAAAATATTTCTTCACATCCTAGGAAAAATAAATCATAGAATGGGGTGAGTTCAGATGCTCAGTAAGGATAAAAATATAGCGGAAGATTTAATAAATAAACATAAACATTTAAGGCAATGTATAATTAAAACAAAAAACTTTTAAACATGAACTTTAACATAATATGGAAAATGTAAAATGAAATAATTCCATTTACTTATTCACATGGATATTCTACTGGTCGAATAATCACATGCAATATCAATAACCACTTTCATAATGATGGAATGCATAATGCCACACTATCATAACCATGTAGCCAAGGCCTCGTGCCAAGACTAAAAATAAGATTTTGTCAGGGCCTCGTGCCAAGACACTCGTTTGTCTCATCAGACCTATCGATGCATCGAGGAGCTATAGCGGGCTCCACCCGTCACTTATTAAGTCCAATGCATTCCTCATATGAACAGGTTTAAACATATCAAAAACCATAACATAATCATACCACATAATACATGAATAAAGGAAATATAAAATTTCCACATTTCAATCACAAGATATCAATACAACACATTGATATAATAAAAAATTATCAAAACCATTTTCAATACCAAAATAAAATAAAATTAAAACTTGGTATTTATTTTTCATTTAAAAAAAGTTTTGGCTTGTAGAGGAAGCCGAAACTCAAATAATGGTCATGGCGGTGTAGAAGTTGTTGTCGCCACATACGTATGACAAGAAAAACATTCCTTTTTGTCGTTATGTAAAACGCCTCATATAAAATGATTTCTATTGAATAAACGTAAAAGTCAAAGGGGTTTATACACCGTATAAAATAAATTTGTGTATAAAACAAAATATGTCTCAATGAATGGAGATTTAGACAAAGTCCCTTACAAAGATCATTTTTTTAAATAAAATAGATATATTTTGTGTTTTCACTATAATTACTCATAATGAAAGTATACATACAAGATAGGACATAATAATATCATGACATAATTATAATGTATGATATTAACCCAAAGAATAGAAATTGGGTTAAGAAGTTCCCTTACCTCATGTCTGTCTTGACTCGACCATTCTTTAACCTCCTGAATAATATAGTAGTGTTAATTTATAATTTCTTAAGAACCTTTTCCAAGTTTATTATTCCTTTTATATCAATTATTACCATGTTATGAATATTATTTAATTATTTACGTTAATAACGGTTGTTTTGTCGATCTTTGGTACTTGAGTCAAAAATGAACTTCTTCTAATTAAAAGTTGTTCATTTGGTAAAATATACATTATATACAGAATTATTTTCATGATGTAGATATCATATATATCATATATATCTATTTTATACATTCATTAATAATATTACGTAACATTTAAGGGTAAGAAATGAAATGTATTGTTCATGGAGACGGTAAGCCGTGCGTGCGCATGAACGCTACTTTCATTTCTATTTCGTATTTAATGTAATTAAATCATAATTATATAATGGTGTATTATAATTCTAGTATAATATTATACATAATACCATTTAATCCGTCCTTTATACGTCCCATATATGGCATTAACGATTCAAATCACTTCGATGGGGCGGTAGTCTGCACTTCCTAAAATGAAATTATCGCATTTACCCATAATGGAAATCATAAAGGTATGCCATAAATGAAAAATACAGAATCATAATGAAAACAATAACATAATATATATCATATATAAAAATATTTTCATCATAATGGCCACCATGAGAGGTGATAAATGATGATTGAACAATCATCATTTTGTGGGGCAGTAATTCACCACCCACAGAAATAGTATGTTCTTTAACCATTAAGTGAAGGTGTGTGTAAGTGTAAACAAAGTACTTCTAATAAAAACATCCAAGTATATTTAGGATACATTTTTTGTTACAAATGAAATGAATAAAAATAGTTTAGGGGGTTGGAGAAGCAAAATAAAACAAAACAACGTAAGAGAAGACATTACCTTTAAATCGGGTAACTCCCCTCAGTTTGAACCAAAATGGTTTCTTAAAGAGCTTTCTGACTAAGGTAAGGCTTCTAGGATGAAGGGAGTAATATTTAGAGAGTATTTTGGCAGAGTTTGGATGAGAAAAATGGCTTTGAAGGTGTGAATAAGGTGGTAGAGTTGGGGGCCTTTTATAAAAGGAGAGGAGGGGAATCTTGGATAGTCAAGAAATGTTACTTTATTATATAATGTGTTTCTGATTTTAAAGGTCCTAAAATTATATATTTCAAGGATAAGTTGATAATGATTCTAAATAGGCCCATCCAATAGTTTTTTGACAAGTTTATTCTTTTACATTATTTTTTCATTTTATTTAAATCGTTAATTAATGAGGTAATCGTTGCATCATCATGGTATCATAAAAAATTAAAAATTATTTAATGTCTGAAAATTATAAAAAAATATCATGATGTAGGAAATATTTTTGTCTTTACAATGAATATTTATAGTCTAAATGTTAACTTATATATCCCAAAGTAATAAATGTTTTAGTAAAACAACACATGTTTTTGATAATTTTATTTTTACTTTAAATAAAAAGTTATTAATGTCATTTTCTTACCCATGTGGCTCCATGGGGTCCCCAAGTTGACCCATGGATTGTATTGGTCGTCCATGACTCATCCAATATGGGTAGAACAAGTGTAAAAGTAATTTCATATTATTATAACATTATATTTACCTTAAATTACACTAATTACCTTTAATTGCAAATAATAAAACTTAAAAGTTACTAATCACCAATAATTATTTTCATCCCATTGAACTACATTTTACTTACTAATGACAACCATGTATATCAGAATTTTGAAATTCAATTCACATAAGTGGTAAAGTTTCATTTAAACGAAAAATTAGTTTTTTAACTACCACTTAGTGGTTTCACTATTCATCAAAAATTGATGTTTTTCAGAAAAATACCAAAAATTCACCGTAAGCTATAATTGATATTCTGAATTAAAAAACGGTGTCTATTTTACAAAATTACAAACATATAAGTCTTATTAATTAATTTTATAATTAATTCTCATTGTCAAATCAAATATCATGTTTTTAAGAAACAATATCAATCAAAAGATTGACAATTGTTTATGTCCAATTTCAAAGTGAAATTAATTCCAATGACCACCATTGGATAAAATGGTAAAAATATATTCTAATTATACTTTAAATCCACTCAATATTATAATTTATCACATTAAATTCTTTTGATTAAAAAAGATGTTTTTAAGTGTTTCACACTATTTATCAAAAAATGGAAGTTTTCAGAAAATTACAAAAAAATTAAACTTAGGATATTTTCTATATTCCAAATACAAAAATTAAGTCCATTTTGAAATATAAAATGTATATAATTTAAAAAAGTGGGTATTACTATTCGTAACGACTACTTTGATTGGTCGCGGTGTGTTAGGATCTCGAACTTGCGTATAATGAAAGCTATTACATTATTGAAAGAGAAGCGTATCGTGGATTCTTGGGGTGTTTCATTCTCCCCTCCTTCATTAAATTGGGTCCTCGAAATTTGAAATTGTACTTCGAAAATAAAATGTTGAAAATAGAAATAACCATTGTGGAAAATGCACATCAGAAATAAGGTTAATAAAAATATAATGTTAAAATAAAGAAAGAGAAGTACAAAGGTCACCCGAGATAGACCATACTAGGATTCTATGAAAGTATGGATATGGAGGAAAAACAAACCATCAATGTCTGATGGAGAGTTGTAGAAAACATGATTAGGAGAAATTTAACCACAAGAAAATCACAAACTTGTGATTGGTTAAACGGTCATTGAATCCCCAGTTGGAAAAGTTAACCAATAATGTTTTTGTTTTAAGTTTCCTTTCATAATGATGAGGAATTTATTTGAGATACTTACTAAGAATGTAATGAAATATACTTTCTTTTCATGTAGACTCTTATTCTTTAATAAATTTTTACCACAAACCCATCTTTCACTCCAAATGGTAACAGAACTCAAAAATATTCTATTTACCCTAATTATATAAGCTTCCAAATATTACAACATACCATTTAGAATAGGAAAACTATTTTGTAATAACCAAGGACATCTTATAGGCTAGTGGTAGGTAATAATGGCATGTCGCACTATGCTTGTGGGTTCGATTCCTGCAGCTTTGTCTGACGCGACAGGTTATCCCCCGAACTGCATGTTGTCTTTTTCCTAATAGTATTCCAAAAAATAATCTTCATAAATTTTTTAACCTTAAACAATACTATCCAAAGTTCAAATTAATCCCTTCCAACCTTTATAGTTATCCCAAATACCTATGTCCAAACTTTCTCTAAAAGGTCTCTAAATTCCAAAATCAATTGTAACATCAGATTCCACAAATAGAGTAAAGTATCTTTTTTTGTCACATACTAAGAATAAGATTACCTTCATCATACTAAAACCTTATTGAAAACATCAAGTTCTTCAATACAATACTTATATATATCACATTTTTATTATAACTAGAATATAATCCTCTAGTCCAAAATCACCAATACATTAATTATTCCACTTCAACGGTAGTAACAGCATAAGATTGGCCTTGATCCCTTGGCTTTTTATGAGTTATGTTTCCCTGATGCTTAGTACATTCATTTGCATAAAACCCCATTTCACTACAATTTTAGCATTGAACATTGATAGCCTCTTTCTTTTCCATGCAATCACGAGCTTGGTGACCTTTTTCTCCACATTTATAAGAAACTCTCATTCCTTTTAGGCAAGTACCAGGGTGATTCTTCCCACAATTATCACATAATGGAAAAATCCTTCTTTCCCTTTTTCCCTTTATCTGTCTCTTGTTCCACCGTTCTCTTCTTCACTTGCATTACTTTGTTCTCATAAGACTTGGAGAATTCCTTTTCTGTCTTGATAGCACACGATACAATATCATCGTACAATGAGAAGGATTGTGATACTAATGCTTGACAGAGAAATGGTTTTAACCCATCAAAGAAACGATCAATCTTATTTCTTGGGTTACGTATATAATCTGCAGTATACCTCGCTAACCTTGTAAAGTTGTCCTCATACATTGTGACATTCTCATCCTCCTTTTGTCTCAGACTCAGAAATTGGCTTTCTATATCTACTCGATGGTCACGAGGAAAGTATTTTTCTAAGAAAATATCTTTGAACTCTCTCCATTCCATACTTGATACTTCATCATCTTCCTTTGTATTTTGAATCAATGAACACCATCGATCAAAATCTCCAGTGAGGCGATAAACTGCCATGATAACCTTTTCCCTTTCACTACTCCACAAGGCATGGAATATTTTCTCTAAGAATTTATCCATTCTTCAACTACTAAGGGATTTGTACTTCCATTGAATGTTGGTGGTTGTTTCCTGATGAAGCGGTCTAACATTGATCCTCCACATTGCGGATCAGGGTGCTCTATATGAGTAAGATTATTATTCATAGCCCGAGTTAGTTGTCCTAGTACGGTGATAAGATGATCAGCACCAGTTGTATCACCAGCTCCATTATAATTATCTTGAGTAGGAGGGAAATCCCTATATGGAGTGAGTGCATTGATACGGTTTCCATTACTCCACTAGGATCCATTTCTAAAAAATGGAAAAAACTAGATCAGTTTATGAATAAAAATAAATAATTCTGTACTTGTAAAACACTGAACATAAATTGAACAGTTTATTAATATAATCCATATTCATAAATAGAAATGTTTTCTTTGAGGAATTATATACTCATAAACCCTTCATAATGGTTTGTAACGAAAATGATAATTTTCCTAAGTATATCCCCAGGGAGTGTCATAACCAAGAGTGAATCAAGGCCCGTTTTCGTGCACCAGTTCCCATTCGAGTCTAGCTCAAAGTAGTGTTTTTGGGTTTTACCCCTAGGTACATCTGTGTCAGAGCCGCCTCTACCATCTCGTATCCAAATATAGATTTATTTACTGGAAAACTCACAAAATCTCTATTATACCAAAATTCTAGGATGTTCTTATATGCTAATCCTCAATGTCTATCTTATGGGTATGTTCTCTAATCAGAGTTTTTCTAAATCTAGCTTCCAATGTTAGTACTAAACTGCCTCTGATACCAACTGTAATGTAACACCCCGAGATTTTATGAAAAATATTTTTTTTAATTTCATTAATGTCTTGTGTTGTACGCTACACCAAAAGGAGCTTGCACAACATGCATCCTTGACATGCCTTACATTACACGCAATCACGACCTTCCTCGATAGCGTGTGTAGTACGCAATACCGAGTTTCACTAAACAACGATATGCTATTAAAATATTAGCCATTATGAATAGTAATAACCAAATTTTGAAATTTTGTAAATTTTATTTTTCAAAATGGACTTCATTTTTGGATTTGGAATATCGAAAATAGCGATGGGTGAAATTTTGGTTTTTTTCAGATAACTTTCATTTTCCGATGAATAGTGAAAATTACTAAATTTTAATTAAAAACAACCTTTTTATTCGAAATAATTAATAGTGATAAATTATTAATTTTAGTGGTTTTAAAGAATATTTAGAATATATTTTTACAATTAAATACAATATTTGTCATTGGATGTAATTTTACATTTAAACCAGACATAAACAAGTATCAATCTTTTGATAGTTATTATCTCTTAAGAACACGCTATTTGTTTTGACAACGGAAATTAATTTTTAAATTAATTAATGCAACTGATATGTTTTGAGTTTGGTAAAATAGACATCATTTTTGATTTCATAATATCAAATATAGCTTAAGCCTCATTTTTGGCATTTTTCTGGAAACTTTCATTTTTTGATGAATAGTGAAACCACTAAGTGGTAGTTAAAAAAAAGGAATTTTTCAGAAAACATAATTTTACCACTTTTGTGAGTGGAATTTAAAAAATACGAGAGACACAGTTGATGTCAGTAAGTAAAATGTGGTTCAATGAGACGTAAATAATTTTTGGTGAATAATAATTGTTCTCTTTTTTTTACCACGGTTAAAAGTAAATAGGGTAAATAAGGGTAAAAATGATATTATTATTACCCTTACACATGTCCTAATTCTATTAGATAAATGTAATTCGACCAAAAACAACCTTAGGAATAAAATATGACCATTTAGGCCCACTTTTATTAGATTAGGACATTTATTATTATTTAATTCAAAGAAGAGTTAAAAGAGTTAAAATCAATGTTTATTTACTAAAACATTTTTAATATAGGGTTATACATAAGATAAATTCAATTGTAAATATTCATTCGAAATATAATTAGATTTCCTACATAATTATATTATATTTATAATTTTTAGACATTAAATAAATTAATTTATTTATGACACAATGATGATGCAGTAATTACCATTATAGTGAAAAATTATAATAATTGATATTATAAATACCCAAATAAATATAATTTGAGACTTTTTATGAATTACACTAATTTTATAGGTTAATATGGAAAGTTAGGATTGATTTAATTAACTTTGGTCGAAGTAATCATTCTGTTATGAGTTTCACAAAAAATCAACTATGGAATATTGTCAAAATTGACATAAAATAGTTTTTAAAACAAATATTATATTATTGATTGTTATTTTATTCCTAAAAATCTAAGGTTCGGCCAATATACTTATATCAAGATAGGTGTATCATTAATGGACCACTTGTGGTTCTCTTGGATATATATGGTAAGTTTATTAACTATATAATATAAAAATACAAAGTGACATGGTAAATGTCAATCTAATTAACTAAGAGTTAAAACTAAAAGATAACATTAGTATAATGACATAAACTTGTCTAAATTCTATTGAATGAGAGGATTTCGACCCATACCCACCTTAGCTTCGAAATAAATCAATTTGGAGCTATTTAAAATCAAATTTGACTTTATTATAAAATAATATTTTTAGTTATTCCAAAGGTGCACCTCTCCCCCCTTATAAAACGGCACCTCCTCCCTCTCTTCCTCACACCACTTTGAGCCTTCATGCTCGGCCAAACCCTGTCACATTCTCTTCTCCACATCCCTAGTAACATCCTAGAATTCCTAGTATTCTTCATAGAAACATATTAGTGCCCTAAGTGGAGGACTCAAAGAGGCGCTTCAAATAAGAGGAAGTTCGGACACTTACGAAGGAAATCAGACCTAAGGTAAGGGAAATATCACAATATCATTTTTATCCGAGATTGTTTATACTTTGGAATTTACTGGGGTGCATTTTATCATCCACATCAATGTTTCCACAATATGTAATATTATTTCCATCCACCTAAAATTGTTTAAATCCAATTTTAGCCTTCGGTGAGTTTTTAGTAAAATATATGAAAGGAATCTTTTGTCGTTTTTTGTACGAGGTACATTTTGACTTTTCAAACAAAAGTATGAGAAGAATGTTTTTTTAACTTATACGGCATGAAGGGATTTTTAAAAAATTATTTCCAAGAAGCTTTCTTTACAAGTTTTCAAGTTTATTTTTAATCAACTTATTTTAGTTTAAAATTGTATGAAATGTTAGAAATGAAAAATGTTTTTGAAGTAGAAAGGATATTTTCCACAAGAATGGAGTTCAAGTGTTTTATCAAAATTATTTTCCATCTATGATAATATAGGGGTATGTTTCTATCCCTATTATTAAATTGATTTGATTATGTTGTGATGGAAATATTTTTATGAATTCCTTTATCTTATATGAATTGTTTTATGATGTCATGATGTTTAAGATTCACATTTCTATTACATGGGTTATGCTATGATGTATGGTTTATGATTTTGTGGCACACTTAAGAATGGTATCATTATGAGATGGGTGGGACCTATATCTCCCTCCAATGCATTGGGTAAATATTTTATATCTCATGAGATAGACATGGCTGGAACGGTAGGTTAAACCGGTTCAGTGAAAGAGGACTGAAATGAGGAGTGAACTCGGTTCAGAAATGGACTATGTCCACTAAGATAGTCTTGGAAATGAGTCTTGACTACTAAGAAATGATTCTCTGTGATTATGTGTGTATTCCTTAAAGTTTCATGTTTTATGTTATGATTATTTGGATTACATTTCACTACTATGATTAATCCCATGTTATGATATTATGATCTCTTTTGCAGGTTCAAATTTCTAAAATGTTATGTTCTCATGAATATGATGTGATTGATATTCCTTTTGTTTACCCTTACTGAGCATTTGAGCTCACCCTATTATGTTTTCTTTTCCAAAGGATATAAAGAAAGGTTTTAGGTAAGCAAAAAATGAAGATCTTTATGGGAGATGTTGAAGATTTTTCACCATGATTAGAATATTAAGTTCCGAGTTTCCAAAGACACTAAACTATTACGGTCCTTATGTGTGTGTTTTTTTATGTACTAAGTATTCCGAAAAAGTAATGTAATGTCCTTGTACGTCAAGATTCGGGTCTCTACAATTGGTATCAAAGGAAAGGTTTAGTCAACCTTTGGAAACTGGGATGCGAGAACTTTAGTGAGATCCCTATAGATATTTCTAAGGTATATCTAGGGATGTCCCTAAGGTTAAGTATAAGTATAGGTTATAGTACTAAAATTACGGTAACCCAAGATGTTAGATATTGAAGGTACTCCCCTTTTATTGTGTTGTTTTCCCTAGCATGATTTTTTCCTCTCACACTATTCTTTTTGGGTTTTATACGATGGTTGGAACCCGAAGGAACCGTGTTGATCAATGCAATGGACAATGTAATGATTGTCCTCCCGAACAAACAAATGTTATGGGAGATGGAGTGAAAAATCTTATTGTTATACTTACACAAGCTATGAATCATTTTGGACTTCGAAATGAGCAGAGAAGGGAACAACATTCTATTGAGTCCTTCATGAGGAAACATCCACCTACTTTCAGTGGGTCTTCTGATCCACTTGTTGCTGAACAATGGATAAGTACCACTGAAAAGATAATTTCAGTTTTTCAATGTTCTGAACATGATAAACTCATCTTAGCAGTGTATCGTTTGTAAGGTGATTCTGATCAATGGTGGAATATTATAAATAATACGAGGCCAAGAGATGAAATTGAGTCCATGGAATGGGATGAGTTCAAGAATTTATTTTTCAATAAGTACTTCCCTCGTATTCTTAAAAAAAGATGGAGAAGGAGTTTCTTGAACTAAAGCAAAAGGATGATGAATCTGTTAGTATATACGAAGAAAATTTTACAAGGGTTTCAAGGTATGCATCTGCATTAATCATCGAACCTGAAAGTAAAGTTGATCTATTCTTAACTGGCTCAAAACCAAATCTTCACAGGGCATTAGCTATAAGAGAATTCAGTAGCTATGAAGAAATTGTACGTTGTGCTATCAAGGTAGAAATGGAAGTTGGTGTTACTTATCCATCTCATAGTTTTGAAAAGAAGCGAAATATGGAGTTCAAGGAGAAATCTCAGAATAATGGTGAAAAGGAGATGAATGTTTCCTTATTCTCAAATTGTGGAAATAAGCATGGTGGAGATTGTCTTAAAGGGACAAGTAAATGATTAAAATATCGAAAGGAAGGTCATCGGGCACTTGAATGCCACAATGAGGGGAAGAATATGTCTAATGATGCAAACAGAGGAAGGGATACACAGAATGAACCTACTACACTTCAATGATTCAAGTGCAAGGAAATGGGGCATTATGCTAATAAATGCCCTAATCCAAGGGTTAGTTATGATCAACATGAGAAACCACTTAAGGCAAAGGATAAAGGGATGTCACATGCGATCACCATTGGCGATGTTGAATATGACAACGATGTGGTGGAATGATTTAGTGTTTATGTAATGGGATTCCAAAATAATGTTATATATAGTATCGTGGAATATTGGAATATTTATGTATTGGTCTATTGTGGTTTTCAATAATTTTATGGTACCGGTAACCATGGAAAGTGATTGAGATATTTTTGGAAAAAAGTTGATATGCACATAATGAAGGGATAAGGAAAAAATGAAATGTTTGACAGTATTCATGAGCTCATGATTGATATAAGGACTAAGTGATATCATTGTTTGAGTATATAGAATTTTAAGGATTTTGGTATGTGGAAAGTGTCAACTTTTAACTGCATTCATGTTTTCACTAAGGTTCAATGGGTATTCATTTTTCAAGAGACTACATGATTAAGGCCTTTGAATGCTTGGAATGTGACCAACAAGACATATCTTTTGATATATGGGTATCAACGATGGTATTAAATCTCTGGTAATCGTTTTCACTATATTATGAGAGTGGACTGCAATATTATGGATAAGCCTAAAGATTGGAATGGATTATGTTGGACATAAGTTATTATTGTTTAAGGATAGAAGTTTTTTCGATATTATTTATGGGATGTTATAGTAATGTATTTTTAGAAAAAGGACAACCTGCAGGATGGGCGATATCCCATCGCGTCAGACAAGGCTATGGGAATCGAACCCACAACCGAAGTGCGACTGGCCTTTATCGCCTACCACTGGCCTACAGGAAGTCCCTGTTTAGTAGAAACTATTTTTATTGTATTAAGTAGTATGATATATGAAGTATATGTCCATTTTAGGAACCATATATGATTAATCTCACTATAGATTAACTTATGTATTTTTTGATAACTTTTCTAACCTTTTGTTTGAGACAGATGAAATGGCCCATCATTCTCTCACATGATCTGCTAACACATAACAAATGAAAAATTCAACTTAATTTCTTTAAGATATGAAGTGCAAATTTTCCAAAGAACTACCAATGGTGAGACTATACCAAAATCAAGAATGTATTTCTTCTAATTCCAATTTCATCAACTTTAGGGAAATGATCTTGAAAACCAAAAATGTTGTCCTAGTGCTCTTATATCAGATGAATCAGATGGTACCTTATATCATCACAAATATGTGGCTTTGTGATTTCTGGATGTTCCATAGCCATGTTTTCTACCACTCTCCATCAGAACATGATGGTTAGATTTCTCTTCCATATCCATATTTTTACCTATGTGGAAACCCAGTGATTAGTGTATTTGGGTAACCGTTACGTTTCATTATTTTGTTTTTAAAGATTGGTTTTGGTATTCCTTTTTACTATGTGGGTTTCTATTAAAGAAACTTTCCAAAATTAAACCATTTATAACCCTGACGAATTTTGAGGGCGAAATTCATTTTAAGGGGGGTAGAATGTAACACCCTGATATTTTTTGAAAAATATTCTTTTTAATTTCATTAATGTCTTGTGTTTTATGCTACAACAAAAGAAGCTTGCACAACATGCATCCTTGACTTGCCTTGCATTACACGCAATCACAATCTTCCTCGATAGCGTGTGTAGTACGCAATACCGAGTTTCACTAAACAACGATATGCTATTAAAATATTATTAAAACTAGCCATTATGAATAGTAATAACCACTTTTTGAAATTTTTTAAATTTTATTTTTTAAAATGGACTTCATTTTTGGATTCAGAATATCGTAATTATCTTAGGGTTAAATTTTGGTATTTTTCGGATAACTTTCATTTTCTGATGAATAGTGAAAATTACTAAATTTTAATTAAAAACAACCTTTTTAATCGAAATAATTAATAGTGATAAATTATTAATTTTAGTGTATTTAAAGTATATTTATAATATATTTTTACAATTTAATACAATGTTTGTCATTGGATGTAATTTCACATTTAAACCAGACATAAACAAGTTTCAATCTTTTTATAGTTATTTTCTCTTAAGAACACGCAATTTGTTTTGACGACGGGAATTAATTTTTAAATTAATTAATGCAACTGATATGTTTTGAATTTGGTAAAATAGAAATCATTTTTTAGTTCATAATATCAAAAATAGCTTAGGCCTAAGTTTTGGTATTTTTCTGGAAACTTTCATTTTTTGATGAATAGTGAAACCACTAAGTGGTAGTTAAAAAAAGGAATTTTTCATAAAACTTATTTTTACCACTTTTGTGAGTGGAATTTCAAAAATATAAGAGACATGGTTGATGTCAGTAAGTAAAATTTGGTTCAATGAGATGAAAATAATTTTTGGTGAATAGTAATTTTTTACATTTTTTTACCATGGTTAAAAGTAAATAGGGTAATTAAGGGTAAAAATGATATTATTATTACCCTAACACATGTCCAAATTCTATTGGATAAGTGTAATTCGACAAAAAACAACCTTAGGAATAAAATATGACCATTTAGGTTCACTTGGATTAGATTAGGACATTTATTATTATTTATTCAAAGAAGAGTTAAAAGAGTTAAAATTAACTTTTATTTACTAAAACATTTTTAATATAGGGTTATAAATAAGATAAATTAGATTGTAAATATTCATTAGAAAGATAATTAGATTTCATACCTAATGATATTTTATTTATAATTTTTAGACATTAAATAAATTAATTTATTTATGACACAATGATGATGCAGAAATTACCATAATAGTGAAAAATTAGAATAATTGATATTATAAATACCCCAATAAATATAATTTGAGACTTTATATGAATTACACTAATTTTCTAGGTTAATATGGAATGTTAGGATTGATTTAATTAAATTTTTTCGAAGTAATCATTCTGTTATGATTTTCACAAAAAATCAACTACTGAATAGTGTCAAAATTGATATAAAATAGTTTTTAAAACAAATATTATATTATTGATAGTTATTTTATTCCTAAAAATCTATGGTTCGGCCAAGATACTTATATCATGATATGTGTATCATTAATGGACCACTTGGGGGTCTCTATGATGTATGTGGTATGTTTATTAACTATATAATATAAAAATACAAGGTGACATGGTAAATGTCAATCTAATTAACTAAGAGTTAAAACTAAAATATAAGGTTAGTATAATGACCTAAACTTTTCTAAATTCAATTGGATGAGAGGATTTCGACCCATGACCACCTTAGCGTAGAAATAAATCAATTTAGAGCTATTTAAAACCTAATTTGACTTTATAATAAAATAATATTTTTAATTACTCCAAAGGTGCCCCTCTCCTCCCTTATAAAAGGGCACCTCCTCCCTCTCTTCCTCACACGACTTTGAGCCTTCAAGCTCGTCCAACCCCTGCCAAATTCTCTTCTCCACTTCCCTAGTAACATCCTAGAGGTTCTTTTCTTCTTCCAAGACCAATTTTAGTGCCCTATGATTAGGACTCAAAGAGGTGCTTCAAATAAGAGGAGGTTCAGACACTTATGAAGAAAATCGGACATATGGTAAGGGAAATATCACAATCTCATTTTTATCCAAGATTGTTTATACTTTTGAATTTACTGGGGTGCATTTTATCATCCACATCCATGTTTCCTCAATATGTAATTTTATTTCCATCCATCTATAATTGTTTAAATACGATTTTACCCTTTGGTGAGTTTTTAGTAAAATATATGAAAGGAATATTTTATTGTTTTTCGTACGAGGTACTTTTTTACTTTTCTGAAAAAAGTACGAAAAGAATGTTTTTTTAACTTATATAGCATGGATGGATATTTAAAACATTATTTCCAAGAAGCTTCCTTTACAAGTTTTCATGTTTATTTTTAATCAACTTCTTTTAGTTTAAAATTGTATGACATGTTAAGAAAGGAAAATGTTTTTGAAGTAGAAAGGATATTTTCCTCCAGAATGGAGTTCAAGTGTTTTATCAAAATTATTCTCCATCTACGATAATATAGGGTTATGTTTCTATCCCTATTATTACATTGATTTGATTATGTTGTGATGGAAATATTTTTATGAATTCCTTTATCTTATATGAATTGTTTTATGATGTCATGATGTTTAAGATTCCCATTTATATTACATGGGTTATGCTATGATGTATGGTTTATGATTTTGTGGCACACATAATAATGGTATCATTTTGAAATGGGTGGGACCTATATCTCCCTCCAATGCATTGGGTAATGATTTTATATCTCATGAGATAGACATGGCTGGAACGGCAAGTTAAACCGGTTCAGTGAAACAGGACTGAAACGAGGAGTGAACTCGGTTCAGAAATAGACTTTGTCCACTAAGATAGTCTTGGAAATGAGTCTTGACTACTAATAAATGATTCTCTATGATTATGTGTGTATAACAAAATGTTTCATGTTTTATGTTATGATTATGGGGATTACATTTCACTACTATGATTTATACCATGTTATGATATTATGATCTTTTTTACAGGTTCAGTTTTCCAAAATGTTATGTTCTTATGAATATGATGTGATTGATATTTCTTTTATTTACCCTTACTGAGCATTTGAGCTCACCCTATTATGTTTTCTTTTCAAAGGATATAAAGAAAGGTTTTTGGTAAGAAAAAAAGGAAGATCTTTATGGGGGATGTTGAAGATCTTTCAACATGATTAGAAGATTACGTTCCGAGTTTCCAAAGACACTAAACTATTACAGTCCTTGTTTGTGTGTTTTTGTTATGTACTAAGTATTCTGCAAAATTAATGTAATGTCTTTGTACGTCAATCTTCGGGTCTCTACAGTTGGTATCAAAGGAAAGGATTAGTCAACCTTTGTGTTGTTTTCCCTAGCATGATTTTTGCCTCTCACATTATTCTTTTTGGGTTTTGGACGATAGCTGGAACCCGAAGCAACCGTGTTGATCAATGCAATGGACAATGCAATGATTGTCCTACTGAACAAACCAATGTTATGGGAGATGGAGTTAAAAATCTTATTTCAATACATACACAAGCTATGAATCATTCTGGACTTCCAAATGAGTAGAGAAGGGAACAATATTCTATTGAGTCCTTCATGAGGCAACATCCTCCTTCTTTCAGTGGGTCTTCTGATCCACTTGTTGCTGAACAATGGATAAGTACCACTGAAAAGATATTTTCAGTTATTCAACATTTTGAACATGATAAAGTCATCTTAGTAGTGTATCGTTTGGAAGGTGATGCTGATCAATGGTGGAATCTTATAAAGAATACCAGGCCAAGTGATGAAATTGAGTCTAAGGAATGGGATGAGTTCATGAATTTATTTTTCAATAAGTACTTCCCTCATATTCATCGAACAAAGATGGAGAAGGAGTTTCTTGAACTAAAGCAAAAGGATGATGAATCTGTCGGTATATACGAAGCAAATTTTACAAGGCTTGCAAGGTATGCATCTGGATTTATCATCCAAACTAAAAGTAAAGTTGATCGATTCTTTAGTGGCTTAAAACCAAATTTTCGAAGGGCATTAGCTATAAGAGACTTCAGTATCTATGAAGAAATTGTGCGTTGTGGTATCAAGGTAGAAATGGAAGTTGGTGTTACTTATCCATCTCATAGTTTTGAAAAGAAACGAAAGATGGAGTTCAATGAGAAATCTCAGAATAATGGTGAAAAGAAGATGAATGTTTCCTTATGCTCAATGTGTGGAAAGAAGCATGGTGGATATTGTCTTAAAGGGACAAGTAAATGTGTCAAATGTTGAAAGGAAGGTCATAGGGCACTTTAATGCCGCAATGATGGGAATAATATGTCTAATGATGCAAACAAAGGAAGGGATACACAGAATGAACCTACTACACTTCAATGCTTCATGTGCAAGGAAATGGGGCATTATGCTAATAAATGCCCTAATCCAAGGGTTAGTGATGATCGACATGAGCAACCACTTATGGAAAAGTACAATGGGAAGTCACATGTGATCCCCATTGGCGATGTTGAATATGACAACGATGTGGTGGAATGATTTAGAGTTTATGTAATGGGATTCCAAAATAATGTTGTATATAGTATCGTGGAATAATAGAATATTTATGTACTGGTCTATTGTGGTTTTCAATAATTTTATGGTACCGGTAACCATGGAAAGTGATTGAGATATTTTTGGAAAAAATATGATATGCGCATAATGAAGGGATAAGGAAAAAATGAAATGTTTGACAGTATTCATGAGCTCATGATTGATATAAGGACTAAGTGATATCATGTTTTGAGTATATAGAATTTTGAGGATTTTGGTATGTGGAATGTGTTAACTTTTAACTGCATTCATGTTTCCAATAATGTTCAATGGGTATTCATTTTTCAAGAGAATACATGGTTAAGACCTTTGAATGTTTGGAATGTGACCAACAAGACATATCTTATGATATATGGGGATCAACAATGGTATTAAATCTCTGGTAATCGTTTTCACTATATTATGAGAGTGGACAGCAGTATTATGGATAAGCCTAAAGATTGGAATGGATTATGTTGGACATAAGTTAGTATTGTTTAAGGATAGAAGTTTTTTTGATATTATTTATGGGATGTTATAGTAATGTAGTTTTAGAAAAAGGACAACATGCAGGATGGGCGACATCCCATCGCGTCAGACAAGGCTATGAGAATCGAACCCACAACCGAAGTGCGATTTGCCTTTATCGCCTACCACCGGCCTACAGGAAGACACTGTTTAGTAGAAACTAGTTTTATTATATTAATCAGTATGATATATGAAGTATAAGTCCATTTTAGGAACCATATATGATTAATCTCACTGTATATCACCTTATGTATTTTTTGATAACTTTTCTAACCTTTTGTTTGAGACAGATGAAATGACCCATCATTCTATGACATGATCTGCTAACACATCACGAATGAAAAATTCAACTTCATCTCATTAAGGGATGAAGTGGAAATTTTCCAATGAACTACCAATGGTGAGACTATACCAAAATCATGAAAGTATTTCTTCTAATTCCAATTTCATCAACTTTAGGGAAATTATCTTGAAAAACCAATAATGTTGTCCTAGTTCTATTATATCTGATGAATCAGATAGTACCTTATATCATCACAAATATATATCTTTGTGATTGCTGGCTTTTCCATAGCCATGTTCTCTACCACTCTCCATCAGAACATGATGCTTATATTTCTCTTCCATATCCATATTTTCACATATGTGGAAACCCAGTGATTAGTTTATTTGGGTAACCGTTACGTTTCATTTTTTTTTAAGATTGGTTTTGGTATTCCTTTTTATGATGTGGGTTTCTATTAAAGAAACTTTCCAAAAGTAAACCATTTATAACCCCGACGAATTTCGAGGGCGAAATTCATTTTAAGGGGGGTAGAATGTAACACCCTGAGATTTTATGAAAAATATTCATTTTTAATTTCATTAATGTCTTGTGTTGTACACTACACCAAAAGGAGCTTTCACAACACGCATCCTTGACTTTCCTTGAATTACACGCAATCACGACCTTCCTCGATAGCATGTGTAGTACGCAATACCGAGTTTCACTAAACAATGATATTCTATTAAAATATTATTAAAACTAGTCATTATGAATAGTAATAATCACTTTTTGAAATATTGTAAATTTTATTTTTCAAAATGGACTTCATTTTTGGATTCAGCATATCGAAATTAGATTAGGGTGAAATTTTGGTATTTTTCGGATAACATTCATTTTCTGATGAATAGTGAAAATTACTAAATTTTAATTAAAAAAACATTTTTATTCGAAATAATTAATAGTGATAAATTATTAATTTTAGTGGTTTTAAAGTATATTTCGAATATATTTTTACAATTTAATACAATGTTGGTCATTGGATGTAATTTCACATTTAAACCAGACATAAACAAGTGTCAATCTTTTGATAGTTATTATCTCTTAAGAACACACTCTTTGTTTTGATGACGGGAATTACTTTTTAAATTAATTAATGCAACTAATATGCTTTGAATTTGGTAAAATAGACATCATTTTTGAGTTAATAATATCAAATATAGCATAGGCCTAATTTTTGGGTATTTTTCGGGAAACATTCATTTTTTGATGAATAGTGAAACCACTAAATGGTAGTTAAAAAAAAGGAATTTTTCATAAAACTTTATTTTACCACTTTTGTGAGTGGAATTTCAAAAATACGAGAGACACGGTTGATGTCAGTAAGTAAAATGTGGTTCAATGAGATGAAAATATTTTTTGTTGAATAGTAACTTTTTTCCTTTTTTTACCACGGTTAAAAGTAAATAGGGTAATTAAGGGTAAAAATGATATTATTATTACCCTAACACATGTCCTAATTCTATTGGATAAGTGTAATTCGACCAAAAACAACCTTAGGAATAAAATATGACCATTTAGTCCCACTTGGATTAGATTAGGACATTTATCATTATTTAATTCAAAGAAGAGTTAAAAGAGTTAAAATAAAAGTTTATTTATTAAAACATTTTTAATATAGGGTTATACATAAGATATATTCGATTGAAAATATTAATTATAAAGATAATTATATTTCATACATAATTATATTTTATTTATAATTTTTATACATTATATAAAGTAATTTATTTATGACACAATGATGATGCAGTAATTACCATAATAGTGAAAAATTAAAATAATTAATATTATAAACACAAAAATAAATATAATTTGAGTCTTTTTATGAATTACACTAATTTTATAGGTTAATATGACATGTTAGTATTGATTTAATTAACTTTTTTCGAAGTAATCATTCTATTATGAGTTTCACAAAAAATCAACTATTGAATAGTGTCAAAATTGACAAAAAATAGTTTTTAAAACAAATATTATATTATTGATTGTTATTTTATTCCTAGAAATATAAGGTTCGGCCAAGATACTTATATAAGGATAGGTTTATCATTGATGGACCACTTGGGGGTCTTGTGTATGTATATGGTATGTTTATTAACTATATAATATAAAAATACAAAGTGACATGGTAAATGTCAATCTAATTAACTAATAGTTAAAACTAAAAGATAAGGTTAGTATAATGACCTAAACTTGTCTAAATTATATTGGATGATAGTTTTTCGACCCATCCCCACCTTAGATTCGAAATAAATCAATTTTGAGCTATTTAAAACCGAATTTGACTTTATAATAAAATAATATTTTTAGTTATTCCAAAGGTTCCCCTCTCCTCCCTTATAAAAGGGCACCTCCTCCCTCTCTTCCTCACACCACTTTGAGCCTTCAAGCTCGGCCAACCCCTTCCAAATTCTCTTCTCCACTTCCTAGTAACTTCCTAGAGGTCCTGGACTTCTTCAAAGACCAATTTTAGTGCCCTAAGAGGTGGAATCAAAGAGGAACTTCAAAGAAGAGGAGGTTCAGACACTTACGAAGCAAATCATACATAAGGTAAGGGAAATATCACAATCTCATTTTTATCTGAGATTGTTTATACTTTAGAATTTATTGGGGTTCATTTTATCATCCACATCCATGTTTCCTCAATATGTAATATTATTTCCATCCACCTACAATTGTTTAAATCCAATTTTACCCTTCGGTGAGTTTTTAGTAAAATATATGAAAGGAATCTTTTGTCGTTTTTCATACGAGGTACTTTTTGACTTTTCCGAAAAAAGTACGAGAAGAATGATTTTTTAACTTATACAACATGAATAAATTTTTAAATCATTATTTCCAAGAAGCTTATTTTACAAGTTTTCAAGTTTATTTTTAATCAACTTCTTTTCATTTAAAATTGTTTGACATGTTAAAAAAGGAATAATGTTTTTGAAGTAGAAAGGATATTTTCCTCAAGAATGGATATCAAGTGTTTTATCAAAATTATTTTCCATCTAAGATAATATATGGTTACATTTCTATCCCTATTATTGCATTGATTTGATTATGTTGTGATGGAAATATTTTTATGAATTCTTTTATCGTATATGAATTGTTTTATGATGTCATGATGTTTAAGATTCCCATTTCTATTACATGGGTTATGCTATGATGTATGGTTTATGATTTTGTGGCACACATAATAATGGTATCATTATGAGATGGTTGGGACCTATATCTCTCTCCAATGCATTGGGTAAAGATTTTATATCTCATGAGATAGACATGGCTGGAATGGCAGGTTAAACCGGTTCAGTGAAACAGGACTGAAACGAGGAGTTAACTCAGTTCACAAATGGACTTTGTCCACTAAGATAGTCTTGGAAATGAGTCTTGACTACTAAGAAATGATTCTCTATGATTATGTGTGTATGCCACAAAGTTTCATGTTTTAAGTTATTATTATTGGGATTACATTTCACCAATATGATTTATCCCATGTTATGATATTATGATCTCTTTTGCAGGTTAAGATTTCCAAAATGTTATGTTCTTATGAATATGATGTGATTGATATTTCTTTTGTTTACCCTTACTGCTAATTTGGTCTCACCCTCTTATGTTTTCTTTTACCCCGGATATAAAGAAAAGTTTTATGTAAGAAAAAAAGGAAGATCCTTATGGGAGATGTTGATGATCTTCCACCATGATTAGAAGATTATGTTCCGAGATTCCAATGAAACTTAACTATTATGGTCCTTGTTTGTATGTTTTTGTTATGTACTAGGTATTCTGCAAAAGTAATGTAATGTCCTTGTACGTCAAGCTTCAGGTCTCTATAGTTGGTATTAAAGAAAAGGTTTAGTCAACCTTTGGAAACTATAATGCGAGAACTTTAGTGAGATCCCTAGTGATATTTATAAAGTATGTCTAGGGATGTCCCTAAGGTTAAGTATAAGTATAGGTTATAGTACTAACATTACGGTAACCCAAGATTTTAGATATTGAAGGTACTCCTCCTTTATTTTTTTATTTTCCCTAGCATGATTTTTTCCTCTCACACTATTCTTTTTGGGTTTTAGACGATGGCTGGAACCCGAAGGAACCGTGTTGATCAATGCAATGGACAATGAAATGATTTTCCTCCTGAACAAACAAATTTTATGGGAGATGGAGTGATAAATCTTATTGCTATACATACACATGCTATGAATCATTCTAGACTTCCAAATGTTCAAAGAAGGGAACAATATTATATTGAGTACTTCATGAGGCAACTTCCACCTTCTTTCAGTGGGTCTTCTGATCCACTTGTTGCTGACCAATGGATAAGTACGACTGAAAAGATATTTTCAGTTCTTCAATGTTCTGAACATGATAGAGTCATCTTAGCAGTGTATCGTTTGGAAGGTGATGATGATCAATGGTGGAATCTTATAAAGAATACGAGGCCAAGATATGAAATTGAGTCCATGGAATGGGATGAGTTCAAGAACTTATTTTTCAATAAGTATTTCCCTAATATTCTTCGAACAAAGATGGAGAATGAGTGTCTTGAAATAAAGCAAATGGATGATGAATCTGTTGGTATATACTAAGAGAATTTTACAAGGCTTGCAAGGTATGAATCTGGATTTATCATCCAACTTGAAAGTAAAGTTGATCGATTCTTCAGTGGCTTAAAACCAAATCTTTGAAGGGTATTAGCTATAGGAGACTTCAGTAGCTATGAAGAAATTGTGTGTTATTCTATCAAGGTAGAAATGGAAGTTGGTGTTACTTATCCATCTCATAGTTTTGAAAATAAATGAAAGATGGAGTTCAAGGAGAAGTCTCAGAATAATGGTGAAAAAAAAGATGAATGTTTCCTTATGCTTAAAGTGTGGAAAGAAGCATTGTGGACATTGTTTTAATGGGACAAGTAAATGTTTCAAATGTGGAAAGGAATTTCATCGGGAACCTGAATGCCACAATGATGGGAAGAAGATGTATAATGATGAAAACAAAGGAAGGGATACATAGAATGAACCTAGTACACTTCAATGCTTCAAGTGAAAGGAAATAGGGAATTATGCTAATAAATGCACCAATCCAAGGGTTAGTGATGATCGACATGAGAAACCACTTAAGACAAAGGAAAAAGGGATGTCACATGCAATCACCATTGGCGATGTTGAATATGACAACGATGTGGTGGAATGATTAAGTGTTTATGTAATGGGATTCCAAAATAATGTTGTTTATAGTATTGTGGAATATTAGAATATTTATGTATTGGTCTATTGTGGTTTTCAATAATTTTATGGTACCGGTAACCATGGAAAGTGATTGAGATATTTTTGGAAAAAAGATGATATGCGCATAATGAAGGGATAAGGAAAAAATGTAATGTTTGAAAGTATTCATGAGCTCATGATTGATATAAGGACTAAGTGATATCATGGTTTGAGTATACAGAATTTTGAGGATTTTGTTATGTGGAAAGTGTTAACTTTTATCTGCATTCATGTTTTTACTAAGGTTCAATGGGTATTCATTTTTCAAGAGAATACATGATTAAGGCCTTTGAATGTTTGTAATGTGACCAAGAAGACATATCTTATGATATATGGGGATCAAAAATTGTATTAAATCTCTGGTAATCGTTTTCACTATATTATGAGAGTGGACTACAATATTATGGATATTCCGAAAGATTGGAGTAGATTATGTTGGACAGAAGTTAGTATTGTTTAAGGATAGAAGTTTTTTCGATATTATTTATGGGATGTTTTAGTAATGTAGTTTTAGAAAAATGACAACCTACAGGATGGGCGACACCCCATCGCGTCGGACAAGGCTGTGGGAATCGAACCCACAACTGAAGTGCGACTGACCTTTATTGCCTACAACTGGCCTACAGGAAGTCCCTGTTTAGTATAAACTAGATTTATTATATTAAGCAGTATTATATATGAAGTATAAGTCCATTTTAGGAACCATATATGATTAATCTCACTATAGATGGACTTATGTATTTTTTGATAACTTTTCTAACCTTTTGTTTGAGATAGATGAAATGACCCATAATTCTATAACATGATCTGCTAACACATCACGAATGAAAAATTCAACTTCATTTCTTTAAAAGATGAAGTGGAAATTGTGCAAAGAACTACCAAATTTGAGACTATACCAAAATCACGAATGTGTTTCTTCTAATTCCAATTTCATCAACTTTAGGGAAATGATCTTGAAAACCAAAAATGTTGTCCTAGTGCTCTTATATCTGATGAATCATATGGTACATAATATCATCACAAATCTATGGCTTTGTGATTTCTTTCTTTTCCATATCCATGTTCTCTACCACTCTCCATCAGAACATGATGGTTAGATTTCTCTTCCATATCCATATTTTCACCTATGTGGAAACCCAGTGATTAATTTATTTGGGTAACCGTTACGTTTCATACTTTTGTGTTTAAACATTGGTTTTGGTATTCTTTTTTACTATGTGGGTTTCTATTAAAGAAACTTTTTAATAGTAAACCATTTATAACCCCGACGAATTTCGAGGAAAAATTCATTTTAAGGGGGGTAGAATGTAACACCCCGAGATTCTATGAAAAATATTATTTTTAATTTCATTAAGGTCTTGTTTAGTACGCTACACCAAAAGGAGCTTTCACAACACACATCCTTGATTTGTCTTGCATTACACGCAATCATGACCTTCCTCGAATGTGTGTGCAGTACGCAATACCGAGTTTCACTAAGCAACGATATGCTATTAAAATATTATTAAAACTAGATGTTATGAATAGTAATAACCAATTTTTGAAATTTTGTAAATTTTATTTTTCAAAATGGACTTCATTTTTGGATTCAGAATATCCAAATAAGCTTAGGGTGAAATTTTGGTATTTTTCAAATAACTTTCATTTTCTGATGAATAGTGAAAATTACTAAATTTTACATAAAAACAACCTTTTTAATAGAAATAATTAATAGTGATAAATAATTAATTTTAGTGGGTTTAAAGTATATTTAGAATATATTTTTACAATTTAATACAATTTTGGTCATTGGATGTAATTTCACATTTAAACCAGCCATAAACAAGTGTCAATCTTTTGATAGTTATTATCTCTTAAAAACACGCTATTTGTTTTGACGACGGAAATTAATTTTTAAATTAATTAATGCAATTGATATCTTTTTAATTTAGTAAAATAGACATAATTTTTTAGTTCATAATATCAAATATATCTTAGGCCTAATTTTTGTTATTTTTTTTGGAAACTTTCATTTTTTGATGAATAGTGAAACCACTAAGTGGTAGTTAAAAAAATGAATTTTTCATAAAACTAAATTTTACCACTTATGTGAGTGGAATTTCAAAAATTCGAGAGACACGGTTGATGTCAGTAAGAAAAATGTGGTTCAATGAGATGAAATTAATTTTTGGTGAATAGTAACTTTTTACTATTTTTACCACGGTTAAAAGTAAATAGGGTAATTAAGGGTAAAAATGATATTATTATTACCCTAACACATGTTCTAATTCTATTGGATAAGTGTAATTCGACCAAAAACAACCTTATTAATAAAATATGACCATTTAGGCCCACTTGGATTAGATTAGGACATTTATTATTATTTAATTCAAAGAAGAGTTAGAAGAGTAAAAATCAATGTTTATTTACTAAAACATTTTTAATATAGGGTTATACATAAGATAAATTTGATTGTAAATATTCCATAGAAATATAATTATATTTCCTACATAATTATATTTTATTTATAATTTTTAGACATTAAATAAATTAATTTATTTATGACACAATGATGATGCAATAATTATCATAATAGTGAAAAATTAGAATAATTGATATTATAAATACCCAAATAAATATAATTTGATACTTTTTATGAATTACACTAGTTTTCTAGGTTAATATGTCATGTAAAGATTTATTTTATTATCTTTCGTCGAAATAATAATTCTATTATGAGTTTCACAAAAAATCAACTCTTAAATAGTGTCAAAATTGACATAAAATAGTTTTTAAAACAAATATTATCTTATTGATTGTTATTTTATTCCTAAAAATCTATGGTTCGGCCAAGATAATTATATCAAGATATGTGTATCATTAATGGACCACATGGGGGTCGATTGGATGTATATGGTATGTTTATTAACTATATAATATAAAAATACAAAGTGACATGGTATATGTCAATCTTATTAACTAAGAGTTAAAACTAAAAGACAAGGATAGTATAATGACCTAAACTTGTCTAAATTCTATTGGATGAGAGGATTTAGACCCATACCCACCTTAGATTTGAAATAAATCAATTTGGAGCTATTTAAAAATGAATTTTACTTTATAATAAAACAATATTTTTAGTTATTCCAAAGGTGCCCCTCTCCTCCCTTATAAAAGGGCACCTCCTCCCTCTCTTCCTCACACCACTCTGAGCCTTCATGCTCGGCCAACCCCTGCCAAATTCTCTTATCCACTTCCCAAGTAACTTCCTAGAGGTCTTGGTCTTCTTCAAAGACCAATTTTAGTGCCCTAAGAGGAGGACTCAAAGTGGTGCTTTAAAGAAGAGGAGGTTCAGACACTTACGAAGCAAATCAGACTTAAGGTAACGGAAATATCACAATCTCATTTTTATCCGAGACTGTTTATACTTTGGAATTTACTAGGGTGAATTTAATCATCAACTTCCATGTTTCCTCAATATGTAATATTATTTCGAAACACCTACAATTGTTTAAATCCAATTTTACCCTTCAGTGAGTTTTTAGTAAAATATATGAAAGGAATCTTTTGTCGTTTTTCGTACGAGGTACTTTTTGACTTTTCCGAAAAAAGTATGAGAAGAATGTTTTTTTAACTTATATGGCATGAATGTATTTTTAAAACATTATTTCCAACAATCTTCTTTTTCCAGTTTTCATGTTTATTTTTAATCAACATCTTTTAGTTTAAAATTCTATGACATGTGTAGAAAGGAAAAATGTTTTTGAAGTAAAAAAAGGATATTTTCCTCAAGAATGGAGTCCAAGTGTTTTATGAAAATTGTTTTCCATCTAAGATAATATAGGGTTCTGTTTCTATCCCTATTATTACATTGATTTGATTATATTGTGATGGAAATATTTTTATGAATTCATTTATCTTATATGAATTTTTTTATGATGTCATGATGTTTAAGATTCCCATTTCTATTACATGGGTTATGCCATGATGTATAGTTTATGATTTTATGGAACACATAAGAATGGTATCATTATGAGATTGGTGGGACCTATATCTCCCTCCAATTCATTGGTTAATGATTATATATCTCATCAGATAGACATGGCTGGAACGGCAGGTTAAACTGGTTTAGTGAAACAGGACTGAAACGAGGAGTGAACTCGGTTCAGAAATGGGCTTTTTCCACTAAGATAGTCTTGGCAGTGAGTCTTGACTACTAAGAAATGATTCTCTATGATTATGTGTGTATGCCACAATGTTTCATGTTTTATGTTATGATTATTGGGATTACATTTCACTACTATGATTTATCCCATGTTATGATATTATGATCTCTTTTGCAGGTTAAGATTTCCAAAATGTTATGTTCTTATAAATATGATGTAATTGATATTTCTTTTTTTTACCCTTACTGAGAATTTGAGCTCACTCTTTTATGATTTCTTTTCCGTAGGATATAAAGAAAAGTTTTAGGTAAGAAAAAAAAGGATGATTTTTATGAGAGATGTTGAACCAAAGACACTAAACTATTACGGTCCTTGTGTGTGTGTTTTTGTTATGTACTATGTATTCGGAAAAAGTAATTTAATGTCCTTGTACATAAAGCTTCAGGTCTCTACACGTAACGCTCTGACCCCAGTTACCTAGAGTCGGTGCATTATTGTGTAACAATGGCATGATCACAAAAGATCAAGTCTCGAAAGACCGATTAGTTTAGTAGCCTTGGAAACACTAGATATATTCATAAATGTTACATGACATCATAAAGTGTAAAACTAAAATAACATAGTATCTATAGTCCACACCCATATCCCCTTCATAAAATCCCTGTAGGTCAATTATAAAATATTTCATCACATACTTGGAAAAATAAAACATAGAAAGGGGTGAGCTCAGATGCTCAGTAAGGATAAAAATATAGAGAATGCTTTCATAAATAAACATAAACATTTAAGGCAATGTATAACTAAAACAAAAGCCTTTTAAACTTGAACATTATCATAATATGGTAAAAGTAAAATGAAATAATTCCATTTACTTATTCACATGGATATTCTACTGGTCGAATAATCACATGCAATATCAATAACCACTTTCATAATGATGGAATGCATAATTCCAGACTATCATACCACATAGCCAAGGCCTTGTGCTAAGACTACAAATAAGATTTTGTCAAGGCCTCGTGCCAAGACACTAGTTTGTCTCATGAGACCTACCGATGCATCAAGGAGCTATAGCAGGCTCTACCCATCACTTATTAAGTCCAATTCATTCCTCATATGAATAGGTTTAAACATATCATAAACCATAACATAATCATATCACATAAAACATACATAAAGGAAACATAACATTTCCACATTTAAACCACAAGATATCAACACAACACATTGATATAATAAAACATTATCAAAACCATTTTCAATACCAAAATTAATGAAAATTAATACTTGGTATTTATTTTTCATTTAAAAAAAAGGTATGGCTTGTAGAGGAAGCCGAAACTCAAATAATGGTCCCGGCCGCGGAGAAGTCATTGTCGCCGCATAAGTATGACAAGAAAAACATGCCTTTTTTTGTTAAGTAAAACACCTAGTATAAAAATATTCCTTTTGAATAAATGTAAATTTCATAGGGGTTTATACACCATATAAAAGAAATTTGTGTATAAAACAAAATATGCCACAATGAGTGGAGATTGAGACGAAGTCCCTTACAAAGATAATTTTTTTAAATTAAATAGATATATTACGTGTATTCACTATAATTACTCATAAAGAAAGTATAAATTCAATATAGAGCATAATAATATAATGACATAATTAGAAAATAGGATATTAACCCAAAGAATAAAAATTGGGTTAAGAAGTTCTCTTACCTCGTGTCCGATATGACTCGACCGTTCTTTAACCTCCTGAATAATAAACTAGAGTTAATATATAATTTCTTAAGAACATTTTTCAAGATTATTATTCCTTTTATATTACTTAATACCATGTTATGAATATTATGTAATTGTTTATGTTAATAACGGTTGTTTTGTCGATATTTGGTACTTGAGTCAAAAATAAACTTCTTATAATTAAAAGTTATTCATTTGGTAAAATATCCATTATATACAGAATTATTTTCATGATTTAGATATCATATATATCATATATATCCAGAATATACATTCATTCATAATATTATGTAACATTAGTAGGTAAGAAATGAAATGCACCGTTCATGGAGACGGTAAGCCGTACGTACGAATGAATACTAATTTCATTTCTATTAAGTATTTAATGGAATGAAATCATAATTAGATAAAGGTGTATTATAATTCCAATATACTATCATACATACTATCATTTACTCCATTCTTTATATGTCCCATATATGGCATTAACGATTCAAATCACTTTGAGGGGGCGGTAGTTCGCACTTTCAAAAATGAAATTATCGCGTTTACCCTTAATGGAAATCATAATGGTATGCCATAAATGAAAAATACAGAATCATAAGGAAACCAAAAACATAATATATATCATATATAAAAATAGTGTCATCATAATTGCCACCATGAGAGGTGTTAAAAGAAAATTGAACAGTCATCATTTCGTGAGGCAGAAATTCACCAACCACAGAAACAATATGTTCTTTAACCATTAGACTAAGGTGTGTGTATGTGTAAATAAAATCCCTCTCATAAAAACATACAAGTACATTTAGGATACTGGTTTTGTTACAAATGAAAAGAATAAAAAGAGTTTAGGAGGTTGGAGAAGCAAAATAAAACAAAACAACGAAAGAGAATACATTACCTTTAAATTGGGCAACTCCCCTTAGTTTGAACCAAAATGGTTTCATAAAGAACTTTCTTCCTAAGGTAATGCTTCTAGGATTAAGTGAGGAATGTTGAGAGGGTAGTTTGTTAGAGTTTGGCCAAGAAAAATGGCTTTGATGGTGTGAATACGGTGGTAGAGGTGGGGGCCTTTTATAAGAGGAGAGGAGGGGCCCTCTTGGAAAGTCAAGATATGTTACTTTATTATATAATGAGTCTCTGATTTTAAAGGTACCAAAATAATATATTTCTAGGATAAGGGGATAAGGGTTCGAAATATTCCCATACAATAGGGTTTCAACAAGTGTAAGTATTATATTTTAAATTATCTTTTCATTTTATTTAAATCTTTAATTAATGAGGTAATCGCTGCATCATCATGGTGTAATAAAAAATTTAATTTCAATAATGTCTAAAAATTATAAAAAAATATATCTTGATGTATTAAATATTTTTATATTTACAATGAATATTTATATTCAAAAATATAACTTATATAACCCCATGTAATAATTGTTTTAATAAAACAACACATGTTTGTGACAATTTTATTTTTACTTTAAATAAAATGTTATCAATGTCATTTTCTTACCCATGTGGCTCCATGGGGTCCCCAAGTTGACACATGGATTGTCTTGGTCTTCCATGACTCATAAAATAAGGGTAGAACAAGTGTAAAGGTAATTTCATATTATTGTAACATTATATTTACCTTAAATTACACTAATTACCTTTAATCGCAATTAATAAAACTTAAAATTTACTATTCATCAATAATTATTTTCGTCCAATTGAACCACATTTTACTTACTAATGAAAACCATGTATATCAGATTTTTTAAATTCAATTCACATAAGTGATAAATTTTCATTTAAATGAAAAATTAGTTTTTTAACTACCACTTAGTGGTTTCATTATTCATTAAAAATTGATGTTTTTCAGAAAAATACCAATCATTCACCCTAAGATATAATTGATATTATGAATTAAAAAATGGTTCCTATTTTAAAAAATTCTAAACATATATATTTCATTAATTAATTTTATAATTAAATCCCGGTTTCAAAACAAATAGCGTGTTTTTGAGGAACAATATCAATCCAAAGATTAACAATTGTTTATGTCCAATTTCAAAGTGAAATTAATTCTAATGACCACCATTAGATAAAATGGAAAAAATATATTCTAATTATTATTTAAAACCACTCAATATTATAATTTATCACAATAAATTATTTTGATTATAAAATATGTTTTTATGTAGCTTTCACTATTTGTCGAAAATTGGAAGTTCTCAGAAAATTACAAAAAATTCAACTTTGGATAATTTTGATATTACGAATAAAAAAATGAAGTCCATTTTGAAATATAAAATTTATATAATTTCAATAGGTGGGTATTACTATTCATAACAACTACTTTGATTGGTTGCGGTGGGTTAGGATCTCAAACCTGCATACAATGCAAGCTATTGCATTATTGAAAGAGAAGCGTATCGTGGATGTTTGGGGTGTTACAACGATATAAGATTTCAAAGATACTCGTGGTTGCGTATCGGGTACGCCATCGAACATAGAGTTCCATTTAATGTAAAATAAATATTTAATTCAAATATATTAAAAATTAAGAAAAGTGTCTTATTTCTTATTTATCTGGGATATTACAGGCATTATGAATTTCATCATTATAAAATTAGTTGTTGATATTAGATGTGATTATTCGACTAGTAGAATATCCATGTGAATAAGTAAATGACATAATTTGATTTATCACTTATATATTATGTTAAAGTTTATGTTTAAAAGGCTTGTGTTTTAGTCTTAAACATTGCCTTCAATGTTTATCCTTATTTATGAAAGTTTCTAATATATATTTTCCTTACTGAGTATCTGAGCTCACCCTTATCTGGTGTTTTGTTTTTGGAATGATGTGAAAAAGTATATTATGAAGGACTTGAAGGGACAGGATTAGGGATATGATTGCCTTTAATGGAGAAATAATGGGTTTTTCATTTTATAATGTAATTTAAATTTAATGTATCAATCTAGTATTTCCAAGGCTACTAAACTGATTGATCTTTCGGAATTTATCTCTTCTGACCATGACAGTGTTATTTAATAATGCACTGACTCTGGGTAACTTGGATTATGGTGTTTTGGTTGGTATCAGAAGGAGTTGAGTAAAAACCTTGGAAACATGATTTAGAAAAACTATGATTAGAGAACATTAACCAAAGATAGAATTTTAGGATTAGTATAGAAGAACATCCAAAAAAATTATAAATGTAAATATTATGTGGGTTTTCCAGGAAATAAATCCTTTTGTGGATACTAGAAGTTTATTTTGTTCTGCCACAGATGTACCTAGGAGTGAAAACACTAAAAAGGTGTTTCGAGCTTGACCTGGGGTATCAGGGTACACGAACACATGAATTACTGTTCACATGGTTTGACACTCTTGGGGGATATGCTTATGATAATCCAAATTTTATTTAGAAAACATTGTGAATGATCTATGAGTAAATAATTACCCAATGAGAATATTTTTATGATTATGGATTATATGCATAAATTGTTCAATTTATGTTTTGTATTTTACATGTTTGGAATTATGTATTGTTATTCATAAACTAACCTAGTATATGACATTATTTAAAAATGGATCCTAATGTAAGGATTGGAAACAATATCAATGCACATAATCCATGTAGGGATTGACCTCCTACTTGAGATAATTATAGTGGAGCTACCGATGCAATTAGTGTTGATCAGCTTATTAGCATACTAGGACATCTCACTCAGGTTATGAATTATAACTTTACCCGTATGGTGCACCCTGATCTACAACGCAGAAGATCAATGTAAGGCCCCTTCATGAGGAAACAACCACCGACATTGAAAGGGCCTACAAGTCATTTTGTAGCTAAGCAGTGGATATGTTCCTTATAGAAAATATTCCATGGATTAGGTTGTAGCAAAAATGAAAAAACATGTCATGGCAGTTTGTCACCGTATGAGAGATGAAGATCAAGGGTGGTCATTAGTTAAAAACAAAAATGAGGATGATGAAGTATAAAATATATAAATAGATATTTTAAAGATATTTTAATATAAAAATACATTCCTCTTGAGCATAGTGCAGATATGGAGAGGAAATTTCTGAGTCCAAGTCAATAAGAGGATGATAATGTCACAATGTAAGTGGTAAACATTACAAGGATTTAAAGGAATGTTGTAGATTATATACCTTAAATAAGAAGTAAAATTGATCGAATATTTTGTGGGTTAATACCATTTCTCTGTCAGGCATTAGTCTCTAAATCCTTCTCATCATATGAAGATATATTATCATATGCTATCAAGACAGAAAATGAATTCTCTATGTCTAATAACATTAAAGAAAATAAAGTGATGATGAAATCTATGGGACACTCTTAAAAAGAGATAAGGGGATGAATGGACAAGTTGACATTACACCATATAGTATATGTGGGAAGAAACTCTATAGTACTTTAATGAAGGGGATTGAGTTTGTTACAAGTGTGGAGAAAAAGGCCACCAAACTCGCGATTTCAAGGGAAAGAAGGAGGGTGTCAATGTTTTACTCTACACCTTTTCAGAAATGGGGAATTTTGAAAATCAATGTCCTAATAATCAAGGGAACATACCTTAGAAAATCCCAAGGGAACAATGCCTATATTATGAGATCTCTACTGCTGAGGATGAAGTTCCTAATAACATTGTGACATGTACAATAATAATTTCCTCAAAATTAGCCAATGATTTATTTGATTCTAGATCATCACATTCTTTCATATCATATTTTGAATTTTAATTAACAAGGGAGTTGTCTATCAAAACACCAAAGGGATGTATCATTATAAAAATGTATTGTCAATCAGTTACCATTATGGAATATAAGCATGCTTTATATTCTGATCTTGTTGTAATACCCGCGATGGAATTTCAAATAATCCTTGGTAATGATTTCCTTTCAGACCATAATGAGAAAATTTATTATAAGAAGAAGGAGGTTACAATTTTTAATGATGATAAGGAATATCTTATCGTTAGAGGAGAACCATCACCATCTAATTCTTGTCTAGATCTGCCCCCAATAGCTTACTAAATATAATTATAGGGGAGGAAGGTAGTAAAATAACTATGGGTGAGGAAAAGAATGTTCAAATAGAATATGTACCTATTGTGAAAGAATATGTTGATGTGTTTCTAAGGGATTTCCATAGACATCATCCAAAACGTGAAATTGAGTTTTCCATTGTTTTAATTTTGGGTTCAAGGACCGTATCGAAGACCCCGTATGGAATGACCACTATGGATTTAGTGGAACTAACGAAACAACTAAATGAATTGAGGCATATATAATTTATTCTCCATAGTGTTTTTCCATGGGGAGGCCCTAGTTTTCTTGTTAATAAGAAATATGGATCTACGAGGTTGTTCATTGAATACATGGAGATCAATGTTATAACAATAATGACATAGTATCCCCTACCTCTCATTGATGATTTATTTTATCAACTACATGGTGATCAGTAATTTTAAATTATTGAACATCATTCTGAATACCTTCTGTTGTGCATAAAAAAGGATGATATTTCAAAGACAACATTTCGAAATAGGTACAGGAATTATGTGTTTACACTAATTCCTTTTAGACTAACTAATGCACCCTATATTTTGATGGATATAATGAATAGTTTTTTCAAGGAATATATTGATGAATTAGTAGTGGTATTTATTGATGAAATCATGTTATACAAGAAAAACTAAAAATATCATGAAAATCATTTGTGCAGTATTTTTAAGACTCTTAGAAGAAATGAATTATATGGGATATTTTGCAATTGCGAATTATAGATTAAGGAGATTTATTTTCATGGAAATTTTGTCACTAATTATGGAATCTCTATTGATCCTTCAAACATAATTGCAATCCAAGAGTGGATATCACCGACTATTATAACTGAGGAATGCAGGTTTATTGGTTTAGGGGGTCATTATTGGAATTTCATCCAGAATTTGGCCTGATTGGAAAACCCATTACCCATTGTCACATGTAAAGGGGTAAAATTTGTTTGGAAAAAATGTATGAAGAACGTTTTGAAGAATTTAAGAGAGGATAAGTTAATGCTCCATTCATGAATCTACCATTGGGGAATGATATGTTATGTATTTATAGCGATGCCTAAAATAAAGGACTAGGTCGTTTCCTTGTGCAGAATGATAGAGTAATTTATTATGCCTCTTGAAAAATAAATGTTCATGAACAAAACTATACTACTCATGTTCTTTAGTGTCCAGCTGTAATCATGGCTTTGAAGATATGTAGACACTATCTCTTTGGTGAAAAATGTGATATATATACAAATCACAAGAGTTTGAAGTGTATTTTTTCTCAGAAAGAACTCAACATGAGGCAAAGGTTATGGATCAAAACACTCCAGTATTATTATGGAATAATAGAAAAAATCCAAGGGAAGTAAAATAAAATTGAAGATGCTTTTAGCAGAGAGGATAACTGATTTATGAACAAGATGAGAGTTGAAAGGGATCTTATATTCATAGATCTAGTAATGATGGATATGGGAATTATCATAGAAGGTGAAAATTCAATACGTTTTCAAGTGGTTTCCAAATCGTCTTTACTAGAAAGGATAAAATTTTCTCAAACTAAAGATAAGGAGTTTCCAGTGAAAATTAATGCGGTGAATGACGGGATATTGATTGAATTTTTATATGAATATGGAATTTTGAAATTTGGGAAAAGGATTTGTGTTCTCGATATACCTAATCTAAATAGTAAATTCATGGATGATACTCATAGCTCTAATTTATCAATACACCATAGTTGCTATAAGATGTATAGTGATTTGAAGGAACATTTTTTGTGGGATAACATGAAGAGGGAGACTGTTGATTATGTGTCATGATACATGGTTTTTCAATTGGTGAAGGCTAGAAGACAACATCCTAGAGGAGTAATGAAACCTATTCCCATACCAGAGTGAAAATGGGATGATATTATGTTAGGCTTTGTCATGGCGCTGCCAATGAATCCATGAAGGAATGATGTAATATGGGTAATTATTGATCATCTTATGATGTCAACACATTTTCGTGGTATTATAAAATATATACCACATGAACGTTTAAAAATACAATATATTAATGACGTTGTAGGACTTCAGGGTGTAACCCTATCGATTTTTTCTTATTGTGATACTCGTTTAACATCATGATTCTTGAGAGGACTTCAAAAAACCCTAGATACTGAACTTCGTTTGAGCAGTTCATACCACCCTCAAACTGATGGAAAATCAGAATAGATTGTCCAATACATATAAAACATTATGATATATTTATGACTTGATATTCAAGGTATGTTAGAATAGTGTCTTCTTCAAGTATATTTTTCCTTTAACAGTAGATTTCATTCATGTATTCAGATGGCACCAAATGAGGTGTTATATAGAAAGAGATGTTGCACACCAACTTATTGGGACGATGTGTGTGATATAAAACTTTTAGGACCAGATCATATTGAGGAAACAATGAAAAAGGTATATATTGTCCAAACCCACACCAAATAAGATCAATGTAGGAAAAATAGTTATGCTGATAACTGAAGGAAAGATTTGTAATTTCATGTTGGAGATCATGTTTTAATGATGGTTTCTCCATAGAAGGGTTATATAGGATTCAATAAGAAATTAAAATTAAGTCTCAAGTACAACATACCATTTGAAATTATAGAAAAAATGGGAGTTTTTTATTACTGTTTGGCAATGCCACCAAGTCTCTACAAAATTCATGATGTCTTCCATATATCATTATTGATAAATTACATACCTGACCTAATGCATGATCTCACCTATGAAGAAATAGAATTCGAACCTGATATGCCTTATTACGAAGAGACAATTAGAATTATTTATTTTAGAGAGCAAGTGTTGAGAAATCTGACAAATCGTCATGTAAAATTTCTTTTGGGAAACCATAAAATGGAATAGGTAACATTGGATGATGAAGAACCACATGAAATTTTTTATGTAGTAGTATTATAGAATTTTTTAGGATGAAATTATTTTATGGTGGGAAGAATGTTACAACCCATGAATCCATGGTACGTTCTTCTTTGAATATTCAAATATCTTGTGTTGTATATAACATCGAGTTCTAGAACACCATGTCTAATAAAACATGCCATTTAAGAAGCAGATATGAAGAGTTATACTGATTTTTTGAAATTTTATAAATTTTATTTTTCAAATTAGACGTCATTTTTGGATTCAGAATATCATATTAGTGTATGGAAAAAAAATTATTTTTCTAAAACATTCAATTTTTTATGAATAGTGAAAAACACTATTTTATTGTTTAAAATTGATATTTTATTCAAGTAATTATTTTTAAATATAAATTTATTTTAAATACAAAAAAGATATATAATAGCAGTATTAATTCAATATAATTCATTAGAGGTATTTAATAAAATGATTAGATATAAAAAAAATTATTGAAAATGTTAACGTTCTTTACCCACATTCTAAGAACATTAACAAATTTGCATAAAACATAATTTGTCTGATTTGGTAATTTTAATTTCAAAAAATTGATAGAAAAAATTGTCATTAGACTGTACATTTTGTTCAATAGGATGAAAATAATTTTTGATGAATAGTATCTTTTTAAAATTATTTCCCATGGTAAAAAGTAAATAGTGTAAATAAAGGAAACAATAATATTAAAATTACTCCAAGACATTTCCAAATTCTATTGGATATGTGTATTTTGACCAAAATAATCATTAAGGAAAAAATTGATCATTTTGATCCATTTGTGTAAGACTATGACATTTATTATATTTTAATTAAAGATGGGTTAAAAGTGTTAAATTCAAATTTTATTAACTAAAACATTATTAATATATAGTTATACATAAGATAAATTCTATTATAAATATTAATTTGAATGCTAAAATGATTTCCTATATCATGGTATTATATTTACAATTTTTAGAAATTAAATAATAAAATTTATTTATGATACAATGATGATGCAGTAATTACATTCTTAATGAATGATAAAATTAATTAAAGTTAAAAATATTATAATTAATGTAAATTGAATCCTTTGAGGCCTTCCACTAATTTTATAGTTGAATATGACATTTTAGGGTTTATTAAATGTATTTTTTTCAATGTAATAATGTTTTTATGAATTTCACAAAAAAATACTACATAGTTTCAAGATTGAAATAAATGAGTTTTTAAAACAAATACTATTTTATTAGATGATATAATATTCCTAAAAATATAGGATTCATGCAAAGGAATAAAAAATATTATATGTGTCATTAATTAACTAGTTGAAGTTCTCTTGATATTTTAATTTATTTTATTAACCATATAATATAAAAATATAAAAAGACATGGTAAATGTTAATCTATTTAACTTAGAGTTAAATCTAAAAGATATGGTCAATATGATGACATAAACTTTCCTAAAACATATTGGATGAGAGGATTTCGGCTCATCCCCACCATAGCCTCTAAATAAATCCATTAAGTGCTATTAAAAACCCAAAATTATTTTCTAATAAATTAGTATTTCATGTTTTTCCTAATGATCCCCTCACATCCATTATAAAGTGGTATATTCCAATATCTTAAACCCACATCTCCAAAGACATTCAGCTCATCCGAACCCAATTCAAATCTCCTCCCAACTACACTCACGTTATCCTATATGCATTACTTTGAACATAAATTAATCTTTAGAATCCCTTTTGTTCAAATCAAAAGGAAGAACTCGAAGATTTGATAATTATTTCAGCAACTCTTTCAATGTTACTTTGTTCTTACATTTCCTCATTCCTTTTTGTTTAGATAAAAAAATAATAAATCCAGTACCTTCGATATACTATATTTTTATTAAAAATATGGTATTACCATATTCAATATTTTATTCATCGTATGATTGTAAAATTCATCATACTTGTGTACTTCAGGATTATCGTCTCCACGTTATGGTGTAGTTTGTTATTTCAAAATTTATTATATGAATGTCTATAATAATTATGCATAATTGATGTAAATATTAAATTTAACATTTTAATTATTATGTATATATATTATACCATCCAATTAAATATTATTTCACTATCAATAGAATGATATTGTCGCTCGTGCATACGTACAACGTACCATCCCCAAGACACAATGTGATCTCATTATTTTATGATTAAAAATAATGTTTAAGAACATAATATCATTCTGGATATGAATCAAATACATATTATCCAAAAAAACAAGACTTACGTAACAAAACATATAAAGTAAAACGAATCATTTAACAACCAAAATAACGATACTACTAAAATATTATTAACAAAAAATTTGTAGAGGATCATATATGATATCATATTTACGTATGTGGTTCTTTTATAATTTAATAAAAATTATTTAACCATTATAAAGGAGGTTAACCTACCCTAAAAAAATGTATAAGTTAAGGGTTAAATTGCACAATATCTTGTTTATCTGAGGTTGTTTATAGGTAAGTATCTTCTGGAATTTCTTTTTCATCCACATTCGTGATTCGTAAAATGTATTTCAAAAAAAAATTCTGACTATGGGTTAAAGTCATTTATAACCTTGTTTTACTTTTTATAATTTTTTTTAAATGAATCTTTCTATCATTCCCAAACAAGTAATTTATGATAATTTCAAAAAATAAATGAAATAATATTTTTTTAACTTAAACGACGGGTGCGGCTATCTTCTGCCGTTAAAACACATTCGATGTTTCCCTTATAAGATTATAATATATTTTCTTGAAATAAATGTTTTATTTTATAATTATATGACTTTTAATAGATTTCAAAATAGAAATATGTGTTTCTCCAAAATAGTTTTGATTTCAACTATGTCAACATCCGTTATTGGATTTTACATTTGTCTGAAGTTGATTTATTATGAAAAAATATTATATATTGTATTGATTGTTTTGTCATATGCTTTACTATGGATGTGATATTTTTATACCATTTATGATTTATGGTTAAAGTATTAACATTTCTTATGCTATTTTTTATATGAATGATTATGTTATGTTTTGAACTTTTCATATGAGGAATACATTAGACTTATTAAGTGACGGGCGAGGCCTACTATAGCCTCTTTATTCATTAGTTTGTCTCATGAGAAAAATTAGTGTCCTGGAACAAGGCCTTGACAAAAATTTTAATATAAGTCTTGGCACGAGGCCTTTACCATGTGGTTATGATTTCTTGAATTATGAATTACATCATTATAAAATTAGTTGTTGATATTACATGTAATTATTCAACTTGTAGAATATACCTGTGAATAAGTAGATGGAATTAATTGATTTATCTATGTCATATTATACTAACGTTTATGTTTTAAATGATTGAGTTTTAGTCTTACACATTTTCTTCAATGTTTATTCTTATTTATGAAGGATTCCACTATATTGTAATCCTTAATGAGCATCTGAGCTCACCCCTTTCTTATGTTTTATTTTTCTCAGGATGTGAAGAAGTATATTATGACTGACCTGCATGCATAGTATAATGAATATGAGTGTGTTCTATAGAGAACCAGTGTTTCTTTTTCATTCCATAGAGTAATTTAAAAATTGTGTATGTATCTAGTACATCCGAGGCTATTAAACTAATTAGTATTTTAGCCTTGCACCAACTCTTGGTATCTGGTTTCGGTTCATTATAAGAGCTACCTAGGTATCTGTGTGATCCAATATCCCTTGGACAGTGGCTCACACACGGTTTGAGCATCGTTTGGAAAACCGTGTTGGTAAATCGTATATCTCAAAAATGAAGTGAAAATAAAAAAATATCCACCATAGGGGGATATGTTCTAATTAGTGAGTATCCTCTATTTCATCTACATCAACGTTAGGTAAAACCCATAGTGACCAAATATTCCAATATGAAATTACCCTTTTAACCTAAACTCTTTTGAGCGCCATTGGTTTAATATCGATTCTCCAAGTATGTATAAGCCCACTCAAGATTACCTTTTTCATATGGGAGCTTTCACATTTCTATTATATCCTTTGAATGATATAAATACACATTTTTTCGGTGATATATAGGATGTGGATTTTAATGGTCATTGAATCAGGGCCAAAGTCTAAAATAATGAGTCTAAACATCAATGGATTTTAGGAAGGTGGTCTACAAGACATATCCAATAGTTTTATTATAGATTTTTTCAGGTTCATTTTTCGGTACATGGTCACCTATTGTTGTGATTCTGATGAATTGGGAGATATTTGGTATAATGGGTGTCCAAAATATTATAATAAACCCTCATGGTTACCATGTTATGTATCGAAATGATATTGACTTATATAGGGCCACCCCTAGGGTTCGCCATTTTTTCCGAACATAGAAATTAGTTCAGTAAGTGTATGGTCAATGTGAGATAATGTTGATCCTTCGATGAGTTTGTTGATGTGTTTAATGGAAGTGAAAATGGAATATGGTTAATATGTCTGTATTTGGTAATGGCTTATGGTGTTGTTTGGAATGATATATAAATGGGTTAATTTTGTTAATTGGGCTTGTCATATGTGGATTATGAGTTACATTTGAAATTCCTAAGAGAGTATGGAATATGAATATGTAAATATTTCAATTGGTAATGGTTTGTTAAATGAATAATACATTAAATAGTACATCATAATGAAATTTATTAATATGACAAATGGGGTGATTAAAGGTATATATAGAATTTTCTTAGAGATCAGTGAAACATAATGGAAATTGGGTACTGTAATGTAAATGTAAAATGAGTTGATGGGTAATGGAATAATATTTAATTCTATATTTTCTGTTATGGATTGTAATTATGATGTGTATTTTTTTGACTTGGTTTTTTTGGGGTAAATAGAGGTATAATCCTATGCATATGCCATTAAGAGTTTAGTAAAAGGCAAATTTTCCTCCCACAGGTCAAGTTGTAATTGTGCTCTAACTCCAACCAGAATACATGGGTTAGAGGAGAGGAAATATCTATATTCCTCTAATTTATTCATTCCATCTAGACTAAGGCTTCAAGGTGATGAAACTATTATATTGTGATGTGTTTCCCCTTGTATGATATTTTCGTGACATACTCCCTTATGAAAAATTATAAATTCCTTTTATCCTTATATGAAATATGTAAGCGTCTAACCCATGGATATCAAGTTGATGGTCAACTATGAACTGAAGAAGATGGAAATGATGAATATTTATATTCGAGAGAATAGTTAAATTTAATAGTTGTTATATAAAGGAAACTAACCTATATTTTATCTAATTTTTTGTTATTTAACACTTTCATTCACTATCTGTTTAGACCATATATATGTAGACAACTTTGGAGGTAGCCTACTGAGTTTTACTCCCACCATGATTGGGGAGATATTGGGTGCCTAAGAAGATTTCTTTCCTGCATATCAGGAATGAAAAATGGGATATGTTTTTGAGAGTTGATTACATATTCAGTGGTACATAGATGAGGTTCTATACATGGAATGAAGACCATTTTAGGAATTCCACTATTTTTATTTATTTTGGGTTTTGTTTCACTTGTCACTATAGTATGACATGACATGATTACTTGGGGTAGTGGTTTGTTCCCAGATTGTGAGGTTTTTATTTATGAATATAAATTGGTTATTCTATATTTCTTCAATTATTTATTATTTAATATTGTGTATTACTCTAGTAGAGAGGGTATATTCTCTGGATGGGACACTAAGATACTTAATTATTGTCTGATACAATTGGAATACGAGGATTCATGCTCGAGGTCATGTAATGATTTTGATCGGCACACTATTTTAGTGTCACTTGGGTCATGGACATTAAAATATTGTATTAAATGAGTTATTTTCTATGAAATACTATTTGGGAATGGTAGGCAGGAGGATACGAAGGAGTTGGGCATTGTTAATGACCCCGTTATTGGGATTAGCTAACACATGCACGATGGATGACCCATGTCACACAAATTGGTAATTATTGTTCTTGTTTTGTGTTGTTACATTTGATGATATTTAATCATTGGGTGATGAACTAGTTGTGTGATGTGATAGTTTTAGGATATTTTATTCATGACTGAAATGGCATGGGCTGTTGAATTGATTCATTATTTGTTTCACCTATGTATATATGTGACACGAATCATGGTAGAAACACTCATGAGATCAGTGTGTGGGACACAAAGGGTAGGACATATATGATTTCATCAATGTGATGAAAATGGTGTCTATATAAATTATGTAAATAGGTAAAAATATAAGTTGAATGTCAAAAATGGATAAGGAATTGTTCTCAATGTGCGTTTGTATGTGGGTTTAAAAAATTGAACTATGTTGTGAGATGTGTATTGCTTTCAAATTGGGTAAAAGGTTATTTATATAAGAGTTTGAGTTGTATAGAAGATGTTAGCTATGTCCAATGGTATATATGGTTGAGGGTAGTGTTTAGGGTATGATATAGAAACTTGAAAAATTTTATGATAAATGGTTTGTTTATTTATAGTGGTGTGCCTTCAATTATATTCTGGTGATGTTTTATGGTTTGTGTTCTAATGCTCGTTCTTAGAATTATTGATATATGCACCCATGAAGACATGCGCCCATTGGGAGATAATAGGAAATTACTAGAAATGATCTCACATTAGTGTAGAAAGAAGATACAGTGGATCAAGATGATAAGGAAGAGAAATTATATGAAAAATTCAATGGTTTTAGGAAAATGATGGAACAAGACTTGGGGGGGGGGTGTTTCCCCATGTTTGTCTGAGATAACTGAGGTGTTTTAAAAACAATACCCTCCAAACATAACTGGATATAGTGTTCAAGAGTTAGCCATGTTCTAGATAAAATATATCCATAATATTCTTCAACAAAAAAGGATTCCCTATGAGAAAAGAGCCTTTTTAGGAGCCTATATTTTTCGGGGAAAGTCAAATAATTGGAGGAACATTATAGTTTATATAGATCATGATGAAAGAATTTTATTGGAGGATTTATCAGGAAATGATTCTGGGACATTACAACCAAGTGACATTGAGGAAACAGAACAATATAGAATAAATGAGTTTGACCCAATGTGTTGTGTTAGCAATGGATAATTCTAGTTGTATCAAAAACATTCAAAACATTGTTTTGAGGTTTCCAAGGGATGAAGAGACTATGGAGAAATGATACTATGATGATATTATTCACCATATAGGTGTCATGTGAATATCTTCAGTAAATTGTGGATTAAAGTGGTAGCAGAATAGGATCTTATCTCATAAGGGAAGGTGAAGAGTGCATCAGATGGTTTACTTATGGTACCATCTAGGCAGAAATGTGACACAACTTTCAAGGGAAGTAAGAAATGTTTTAGGAAGTTCCTATAAGGAGAAATTATACAGAGTTGTCAAAATATGGGACCAGATTATCACAGAGATGTTCAGGTGTTCTGTTACTAGTGTGGCAGTCCAAGGCATATGCCATGTTATTGTCATTGACCAACAGTTGAGTATAATTCTTTGGGATGGTTTAAAAATATGTAGAGGTTAGGTATGAAACCTCAATAGCTAGGCATAAATGGAGGGCATAGGTAGATGTCGGGTGAGGGAAGGGTTTTGGTCACCCCGTATCTTGTAGGAAGATGGAGTAACATGGTTCTAAAAGATAGGGGTGGTGATGGTGGGACTCTGGGGTGATATCATTCATATAAAAAGGAATGTTAATTAGAGGGTACATATGTAGGACCCAAGTACAAGAGATCATGAAATCTTCATGTATTTTAGTCTACACTATAAGGTAGTGATGTTGGACTATCTACCATCTCAGGTATGACTCTTATAGCTTCCATGATTTCTAGTGATTTATTTCACATAAATTTTTTTCATTATTTTATTTGTTCATAGTTATTAGTTGTGTTGGGAAGACCTGTAGAATATGAAAGTGGGGTTAGGTCAATTGATATACTTTTTTGGGTGCAAGTTGAGAATATCATAAAGTGTCTCTGTTGTTTATTAGAGGTTTGTTGATATAATTTCATTTCGATTCTATTTTTTCCTTGAGATTTTAGGTTTTGATGTAATTTATTTTCAGGACATGATGGGGTTGAATGAATCATATATTTTTCATTAAAAACATAAAGTAACATTTATACCTTCCTATAGATAAACTTATTTTTTTCATGGTGAGTGGGATATTCATGTAGCTTGTTTAGGGATAGTTTTCTAGAAATTAGTTGTTCTTATAGCCAATGATTCTTGAGTTGGAATAAATGAATGAGGTAATGAGAAACCAGTCTTCTATCCAGTTGTAGATCAATTTTATTATGTGTTTCTAGATTAATTCATAAGGATACCACTTGAGAGAGTTATTGAGTTTATGATCGTGCTACTACTAGAGTGAAAAATTAGTTTCCATTCAAACACACAAAGTCCTAATGGAAAAACTCTAGGAACGTATGGTCCAGCTGGAAGAGTTAGAGTGAAGGGTGTTCATCCATCCTAGAATAATGTCTTGGGGCTCTCCTATGATATTTTCCATCTTGTCAGAATGATAATTGAGGTTATGAGTTGATTATAGGAAGATTAATTAGATTATATTTATAAATTGATACCCACTTCTCAAAATTGATGGTTTGTTTAACAAATAAAGGGGTATGTCATATTTCTACCTGATCCATTAAAGATTGAGATACCATCAGTTGAGAGTGACACCTTATAACATAATAAAAACATTGTTTGGGAGAATTTACATGTTTTATGAGGTTGTGGTGATTTCATTCTGCTTAACCCGTACATCGTCTATGTTCATGGAACTTATGAATCATATATTTCACTCATACCTAGATTAGTCTATAGTCACCTTCCATAATGATATCATAGTGTACTCTCAGACTCTTGAGGTTTATGGTAAACATCATGACATCTTCCAAGTTACACTAAGAGATCATATGCATTCTACCAAGATTTAAAATGAATGATGTGCATTGATAATGATTATTTCATAGGACATATCATTTACATGTATGGTTTGTTAGTGGATCCATATATTTCATATGCTACAGTGTCTTGGGAGCAGCCCAAGAATGCTTATGATGTTGGTAGTTTTTGGGGAATGGCTGGTTGTTACTGAAGATTCAATATGGATTTCTATCATTTTGTAGTTCACCATTCTATATTAACCAAAAAGAGGCTTAATTTTGAGTGGTCAGAGGCACACAATAATGATTTTCAAGAGTTGATGAAGTGGTTGAAAACCATACTACTTCTGATATTACATGAACAAGGTATGTGATAAACTAAATTCTGTTATGGGTCCAATGTTGGAATTTGGGATATATTTATCTTTGTTGATCATGTTTTAGAATATGGGTCTTGATAGTTGAGGTCTCATGGGAAAAATTACCCCGCTCGTGATCTTGAGTATGTTTTTCTGGTTTATGACTTAAAATCATAGAGAAATTATATATTGGGAGAGTAATGCATTTTGTTTAATGAATGCAAAGGTCTTATGTACATATTATTTCATTAGGATTTGAATATTTAGCAGTGAAGGATGGATGATTACATACATTCCTTTGAAATCAAGATAGTTTACACACTAGGAAATGGTAATAGTGTTATAGATGCTTTGATCCAGAAGACATTGAATTAGGTGGTTTGGGAATCCATATCCAAGTAAATAATAGTTTATTTTTTATATGATTTTCAACTAATGGTGCAGGATGGGCATGGTCAGATAACACTTTCATCTATACCAATTCATTTAGTTCTTTTTTGTATTCTTTTGGAGAGTTAGCTTGAGGATCAAGTGAGTTTGGCTATAACAGAAATTCATAAAGGTGGGGTGAAACATCCCTGCTAATTCTAGAATAATAAAATTTTATATCTATTAATATATTTTTATTTTATATTAATTTTAGTTTAAAAGGGTCACTATGTATGATATCATTCTCAACACAAAACAATGGGTTTCTTTGAAATCTTACATTGCTCACAACACTGAGTTATAGTGAGAAATAATTCAGTAACAATATTATTATTTTAAATGGTAATTAACACCTTGCCATTGTATTAGAAGGAATGAATGTAATTAACAATATTTTTATATTAAAATTTTCTAAAATTTTCATACATTGATCCAAATAATTTTAGAGGTGTAAAATAAAAACGAATCCAATTTTAAGTATAAAATACTATAATATATGTAAAAGAACAATTTAATTCCTTTCAATGGTGCAGATATTTTTAAAAATAGTTTTTTGTCAATTTTTTATTTTATATATGCTAAAATAAAATTATTATTTTGAAGCGAAAAATAAAAATTTACTTTTGGTATGATTTCTGAAAAAATTCATTTTTAATGAATTGTGGGATAATAATGGATATTAATTCAGAAATGTATTTTCATATAATTAATTTATATAGTTAGATTGTCATTTTAATGGGATTCATTGTTTGAATGGATTGAGTTTTTTTATATTTAATCCAATGATTTTCATTGTATGTAATTTCACAATATAATTTGAAATTATCACATGTCGATCATTTGATAGTCTTTACTACTTAAAATATCATTATCTAGTTTTGACAATGAGAATTAATTTTAAATTAATTTCTTTTAATCCTTTATTTTGAATTTGGAAAAGGGTTAAAAATATTTTTAATTATAAGGTCCAAATTACATTATTAGGAACCCTTTATTTTTTTGACATTATTAATAGTATCTTTCATAATTATTTTCATATTCCTCGGTTAATATGTAAATCTGGTAAATAATTGTAACATATAATATTATAATAATATTAAACTACACTAAAATTTTCTCTATTCATTTTCTATGAGATTTTTCCGATCATGAGAACCCATAGGATGATATTATGGAATTTGGTAGCTGCATGGGTGTCAAAAAGAAAATTTATAATATTTAATTTAATGTAAAAGGGAACATAACAGAAAAATTCGTGTTTTAATAAAACAATTTTAATATAAAGATATATAACTGATATTATTGATTATAAATAATCATTATAAATCTAATAATATTTCATACATCATGGTATTTTATTTATAATTTTTAGAAATTAAATTAATAAATTAATTTTTGAAACAATGATTATGCAATGATTATATTATTAATGATGTATTTAAATAAATGATATTTTAAATAGTATAATAAATATAATTTTAACATTTTTATTCCATTAGATAATTATAGGGATGATTATGACGTCTTATATTTTAGTTTATACCTTTGGTTCGAAAGAAACGAGTAGTTATGACTTTAACAAAAAATAATATCTAAATAGTGTCAAAATTGAGAAAAATGAGTTTTTAAGACAAATATTATTTTATTGAATGATATAAAAGACAAAAAAATATTAATTGGACAAAAGAAATCTATAATTTTAAAAAAGTCTTGAATGATCAACTTGTGCTTCTATTGAAATTTTATAGTAAGTATAGTAGCCATAAATATGAAAAATACAAAACGACATGGTAAGAGTTAATATTTTTAACTAAGTATTAAATCTAATGGATAAGGTTAAATTAGTGACCTAAACATTTATATAACCTATTGGTTTAGAGGATTTTGACCCATCCAAATCTTATCCTAAAAAATTATCACTTTGGAACTATTATAATTCGAAATTCAATTTTTAATTAAATAATATTTCCAGAGTCTCTTAAATTTCCCATCCTCCCTCTTATAATAGGGCATCACCTATACCCAAAAAATAACACATCTCAAGACCATTATCGCATCAACTTTCAGCATAAATAAGCTCCAAAAAAATCCTTCCTTATTTTGAGAATCATTACCTTTTTAGAAGAAAATTCATGAATTCCTTTGCGGTCAAATCAAAAGAAGTTACTCAATTTTGAGGTAATGTCTTTTCTCAAGTTCATTTCAGTTATTTTCCTTGTTCACTCCCACTTCTCTTCTTATTCTATGATTAAATAAAAAACCCAATATCATAAATATTATAGAAATTTTTTATAAGGAGTATTAGAACTATACTTACATTCACCTCCATCTAAGGGATACAAACACACTATTTATGTGTACGGCGAACTACTGCCTCACGAAATGATAATTGTTCAATTTTTTTCTTACCACCTGTCAAGGTTCCTATTAAGATGTAATTTTATATATATATGATATATATTATAATTATATTTTCTCAATTGTTATTTAATTTTTATTTACAATATACCATTACGATATCCATGATGTGTAAATATGAAAATTTCATTTGAGGAAATGTTGACTACCACCCCCTCAAAGTGATATTACATTTTCATGATATATATGGAATATATAAAGGTTGGTTTTATTAAACTGACAAGACATTCATGAAATAAATATAATACTTTTATTACTATATATGTTTATATATTAATATTATTATTCTTTTAATATTACAAAAAAATGAATGTAGTGTTCATCCGTATGTATGACCTACCATCTCCATACACTGTGCATTTAATTTCATATCTCAAAAAATCAATGATATTAAAAAAATATACTGGATTTATATCATTTTTACATAATGAATAATATTTTTGGGATGATGTACTTTTACCACAATGACAATTTACATCAAATCAAGTCCATTTTTTGTCAAAAGTACTGAAAAATGACCAAACATCTGATATAAACATAAAGAATTATATAATTTTCATAACATGGTAAAACGTGATATAAAATGAATGATAAACATTAAAATGGTTCTAAAGGAAGTATAAATTTACTTATGTATATTATTGAGGATATTAAATAATGAATGTGACATGTCAGGATCAAGTTAAGGGGCTTTGTCTTAATCTCCTTTCATTGGGGAATATTTTAATAGTATGAAAAAAATTATTTTATACTGTGAATAATTATCCCCATTATTTTTAATTTCATTTAAAATGAATCTTTTTTTGAAGTATCTAACTAACCGTCAAAAAGGAGTGTTTTCAATGTTTGTGGCGATAATGAGTCCTCTACTATCATAACCCTTATTTGATATTTGGTTTCCCTTATAAGCCATAAAGATTTATAAAGGAAAAGTAATCCCATATTCTATTTTTTGGGATTTTTTGTATTTAAAATGGTTTTGAATGTTGGTTTACTATTTCATAACTTGAAATGATCTATTTTATTGAAAATAAAATTTAATGAGTGAAATTATGATATCTTCAATCTTTTATGTGTTATGGTTAAAAATGGTACATAGACATTTGATGGGTGGTTACATGATAAACCATTGATGGGTGGTTACATGATAAAACAAATATGGATTGTTCTTTGATAAACTGATGTGGGTGGTAATATTATTTTTCCAATGCATTGGTTGTGGAAGTCAGACATATGCCCATTCTATTTTTTGATATGTATGGAAGTCAACTGTATGGTTTTTCTATTTATGTATGTTTATGTACCATGATAACTATATATGTTTTATGTTTGCTTCTATGAGAATTATCATAATATTTAGGTTAAAATATGGGTAATAAATGATCTTATGGTTAGTGACGAATATTAACTTCTTTTTAAAGGATTAAAGTATTAGATTATGATAATTTTTTCATTAATTTCATGTTTTCTCCAGACTAAAACCTTTCCTTCTTTCTCTATAGTTTAATATGATATTTATGCTCATCCAAAGTCTCAAAATTATTTTCACATGATATAAGGATAATAGATTCAATGATGTGATAATAAAAAAATTATGTTTTTAAAACATGAAACAATACCATGTTTCTTTTTAAATATTTTTTATTTTATGAAACAAATGGTTTGTGAGTAGAAGTGTATACTTGTAAAATGTATGATGTTATGTATGAGTTATGAACATATTCTAAAAATATATAAACATTAAATGATCCTAGATTTGAATTAAATTAAAATTAATGACCAATCTCAAGATTTATTAATGTTTAGGGGTTTGGCCATATAGTTTCTTTCATAGGTCTGATTAGATATCTTTAGAGGTAATGTGTTATTTAAGACTATGTGGCTTGTTTAATATAACCAAAATTTTTAGAATATTTGAAATATTTACAATTATTTTAGATGAAATGAATGTGTTTTAGATAACATGAATTAATATTTCTTAGTTTTTACCCAACTCATAAGGTAGTACGTGATAATTGTTTTAATATACTCAGACTGAAATTCTTGGTTTTAGTAAATGGTATGATCTAGGTGGAACTAATGTAACAATTGATGTGAAGGAAACTGTTGTGGTTTTCTAAACATGCAACTAAATGAAATTGGAGTTACAATGAGAACTATTGTGGTTATTTTTAACCAATAATCTAGAGTCATAAATGAACACTTGAACATTGGTGATTTTATATGTCATCATATATGAAAGAAATGTATCCAAATGGATGTTCAGTTAATAATCCAATTAGTAAGTATATTTAATAATATATGTGTCAAGGGTGTGGAAAGAAACACCTTGGAAAATTTTTTAAATGGAAGGGGAGATGTTTTAGATATGGTTATGAAGGTTATAAAGCATTAAATTTCTATGTAAAATGAAGTGTTATGTTAACTCCAGTAAAGGGAAATATTCTTATTTCGAATGATCAGTTGAATGTTTTAAATGTTGTGTGCCTGGTCATTATGAAAATATATGTCCTACGAAGAAGATTCTGGAATAGGATCAGTAAGACCATAAAATTATATGTTTACTAATAAAAAATTCCATTCCAATTGAGGATGAGTAAACTAAAAATCACTAATGAAAGGTATGGATTATTTCTTAGATAATGTTTTGACATTATTTAATATTAAGACTTAATTCATGATTTTGTTTTTAGGAAATAAGTATTATGGATTAAATTGAAAAAAATGGTTAAAATATCATGAATAATGATTAATTATTAAGAAATCCACATTTTTTAATTTGATATTTATGTTAGATATATGGGAAATAAAATTTTTAAAAGTATTAATGATAATTTTTATGGGATTAATTTGGAAGATCTCTCTATATAATGTGTAACCCTAAATATTGTTATGAAAAAATTATATTATAGGAAGAATTTTTTTTTTATTTTGTGAATATAATTATAAGGAATCTTTAAGGTATATATACTCATAGATTTTGAGGTAATTATGGTTTATTAAATTTTGAGATGAAAAATGAAAGCCGTGATATAAAATTGAGTCTAGATTATGATATTCTTTTTTTATAAATTTTATCTTTTTTTTGGTATCTTTAAATAACTATATAGTTTTAGGAAACAGAAAACCAATTGGAAGGGTGAAAACCTATCGCGTTAGACAAGGTCATGGGATCCAAACACACAATCAAAGTGTCAAAATGATTTTTTTCCTACCACTATCCTACTAGAAGTCCCTAATTTGTATGATTTTTACTTTTTAGTTTAACACATTTTTGAAATCATAATAAGTTGATTTTTGGAACTTATGTTTTACTAACTAGATATACTAGTTATTGGAAAAATGATTGTGGGATTAAGTGATAAATGTTTCTTTGGAAGAAGTTCACTATTTTTGGATCATTATATGAATATGGGAAATAAAAAACTATGAGATATAATTAAGGAATTATGGTTGAATTGTATTTTGGGAATAATTAATGATTTTAATTGTGGAGTAATGGGGAATTAGTTTATTTATGGAAAAATTAAACTATCCTGTAAAATATATTATTAGTTTAATTACATTTTTGTATGAGACATTAAGAGTATTTGATTTTATTTGGAGACAAATGTAAGGACTTATCAAGAATATGTGATCAAATCTTATTAAATTATGGGTTTCAATTTTAGTTTAGATTTTTTTGATTATTTTTTTTGGATAACTATGTTTTGAATGTTTTATGTTTGAATTTTCATATTATAGTTTAATTATATATACTAAAAGTAGTATTTGTTTTTATAAATGATTATTTTTTGTGGAATTGTCTCATCTTATCCTAACCATTTTTCTTTTGGATAATACATATAGGTAGGATAAAAAAATAATTAGTCTTTTTTTGGATGATATGAGTTTTTATATGATCAATATAGTTTTTCAAACTTGAAAAATTCATCATGAACACTCGTCATTTGTAGAAAAAGATGAGTGTGTGGTGGAAATTGATTAATGGAAAACACTCTTACTTTCTTGTATGTTTGATTCCTTATGTTCTTAGTCAATATCCTAAATAAATTCCTCAAATTTATGAAAATGATTTTAAGACAAAAATGAATTCATTTTACTTTTCCTAAAGGGAAATCAATGACTGTTGAACCCATCACAAGTTTATGGTTTTTTGTTTGTGAACATTTTCTAGATCATGTTTTCTATCACCCTCCATCAATTCAAGATTGGTTGTTTTTTATCCATATCCATGTTTTCCGATATGAAATCCTTGTACGTGTTATAGTGTGTGACTGTTTTTATTCTCTTTCACTCTTTTAAAGTTATTGTTTTATTCACGCATTTGTTCCGTGATGGGGTTTCAATGATTTTTTCAAGCCCAATTTTAAAATTGTGAGGATGTAATTTTGGAAAGGGGGGAATAATGTAACATCATAGTTATTTATAGAATAATATAAATTTCTTTTCAATTAGTATTTTTGAATTTAATATATATTTTAGTTTAAATGGGAAACTATTTATTGTAACATACTCGACACTTCAAAAAGGGTCTCCCCAAAATCTATGTTGTAAACTACACTGAGTTATACAGAACAATAATACAATAATAGTCATATTATTTAAAATAGTTGTTAACAATCAACTCTTTAATTATTATTATAATATACATGTTTAAATACGATAATTTCATTTGACGATGTGTGGACTACCTCCACCCCAAGTGATATGACTCGTTCATTCTATAGGTGGAACATATAACGTAATATTTTATTAATCCTATGATACAAACATGACATAAATATAATATTTGTATTATAATATACATTTGTATCATTCCATTTTATTCTATTAATATGATAATGAAATAGATGTAGCGTTCATGGTTATGTACGACCTATTATCCCCATGAATGGTGAATTTCAATTCTTATACCCAACTATTGTTGATTTTATGAATAAAAATATAATTTATATAAATGATATTTATATCAGGGATAATATATGGAGATGATGGACTTTGACCCCATTTAGAATTTACATCAAAATGAGTTCATTTTGGACAGAAGTACCGAATATCGACAAAACGACTAGTATGAACTAAAATAATTATTAAATTTTTATAACATGGTAATATGTGATATAAAGGAATGATAAACCTGAGAAATGTTCATATGAATTGGAAATAATTTTATGATTATTATTCAATAAATTAAAGAATTAACGAGAGATGTCAGACTCAATGTAAGGGAGTTCATCTTAATCCCCATTCATTGATTCATATTTTGATAATATACACCACATTGTTTTATACGGTGTAAAATTATCCCCTATGACAATTATTTTCATTCAAATGGAATAAATTTTCAATGAAGAATTTTACTAAATGAAAAAATTAATGTTTTTCAATGTATGCAGCGATAACAAATCCACCACAGATGTAAACGATATTTGATATTTGGATTCCTATATAAGCTTCAATGTTTTTAAAAGGAAATGATGAAACATATTCTCGTATTGTGTGTTTGTGTATTGAAAATGGTTTTCAATGTGGATTTACTATTCAATATCTTGAAATGATCTATTTGGATTGAATGTACTATTTTATGAGTGGAATTTTGGTAATTGCATTATTTTATGTGTTATAATGACAAAATGGTAACTGGACATTTAATGGGTTGTTACGTGATAAACCAATGATGGGTGGTTATGTGATAAACCAATTAAGGGTGGTTACAAGATAAACCATAGATGTGTGGTAACATTATAAGATCCAATGCATTGATTATGCAAGTCGATTGTATGGGTATTTAATTTTGTGAAATGTGTACAAGTCGACCATATGGTTATTCCATTTATGTATCATTATGTCCTAAGTTATCTATATATGTTATATGCTTATTTAAATGGTATTTAAAGAAATATTTTTTTCTAAAAAAATGGTATTCATTGAGATTATATTTTGTGAAGTATATTTACTACTTCTTAAAGGTGAAAATTATTATATTCTGACAATTTGTTTATGGTTTTCATGTTTTCCCAAGACTAAAAGTATTCATTAATTGGGTATCCCTTACATAAAATATTATTATCATCCCAAAATTTTAACTTTTATTAACAGTACATAAATAGAAATAGATTCAAGCATGGGATCAAGGATATTTTATGTTGTAAAAGCATGAAAGTATTCCATGTTTCTTCTTAAATAGTTTTTGTTTATTGAAAAAAATTCATTAAGGAGTAGAAGTTTTTACTTATTATATTTAAGTTGATATGTATGATTTAGGACCTAATTATATTAATCTATAAACCTAAAAAGATTTTTGACATGATTTAATTTCAAATTAAGGACTTATATCAAGATTTTTTACTGTTTAAGGTTGGGGCCTTCCATGGGGAGTCACCTTCTAGTTAGGCTCTTGGAGATGATATGATTATCACTGTTCAAGATCATGTGGTTGTGTGAGAATGTATGGAGAAATATTTAGTGCCTGAGTTCCACATAAAAAAGTGGTAAGTTCATCTTGGCTAGACAATGATGTACCATGATAATCATTTGTAGTTTTGGAGGCAAGGAATGAAGAAAGTGTTTGTTTGTTTCATGTCATGATGCACCGCATGTCACAAAGTGACAGGGGAGAACCAACACCTAGGTTCTATGTTAGTGTCTTTTCCTATTCTGGAAGTGAATATTTTATGATGTAATGATGGATTTTGTAATGATACTTGAGGGGAATCAACATAAGTATGGTGTAATTTGGGAATATGTGGATTGATTGAACATGGAAGCCCATTTCATTCCAGTCTAGGAGAAAAACACAGTTGATCAATTGGGTGAGTAATATATTCAAAAGATAGTATTGTTACATATTGTCTCAAAAACTATTGTTTTTCATTGGGATGTGTGAATCACATCATAATCCAAGAAGGGGTTACAGAAGATTCTCCATACCCAAGTATTTTTTAGTGTGATCTATCACTAGCAGAAGGATGGGTGATTTGAACGTGTAATTCTGGTAATAGAGGACATGTTGAGATCTTGTGTGGTAGATTTTTGTTGTTTATGGGAATATTAGTCAATCCATATTTTCTCCACCTACAACAATAGTTATTAGGGTATTATTTCGATGGATCCTTCTGAGGCACTCTATGGGAGGCCATGTAGATGTTCATTCTATTGGATAGAAGATATGTATTGAGAATCGTTAAGACTGATTCTCATATAGAAGATGTTGGAAAATGATTGATCTATTAAAAAGTGTATGGAAATAGCGCCGAGTAGGAAACATTTATGTGAAAATTGGAATCGTATAAATCCTATGTTTATCATGGTATATAATGTGATTCTTCTAGTGTTGCCATAGTTAGGTCGCCATTGAATTTGGATATCGGGAATGTTCACACCTAGGTATATGGGACCGTTTGAAATACAGGAGAGGAATTAAATGGTTTCGTACTGATTAGATCTTCCATTGTGGTATGGTGGAATGAATGATGTTTTTAATGTATCTCAACTCACGAAGTATCAACCTGATCCATATCATGTGATAAACGATTGGAGATGTTGTTCTTTAGGCTAATTGATCATTTGAGGAGCACTCGATTTGTATTGTAGAATGTTGTGTGAATGACCTATGGGGAAAGTAAGTTCCCCTATTGTGAGTTATATGGTAGTATATGATTTCCTAGGAAGAAATCTATGAGAATGATTCATATGTGTTATCCCAGTGTAAATATTTATTTTCATCAAAAACTCAATAATTCTTATAAGAGCGACTTGAGGATGATTCGACATATTGTGGGGACATTGTAAGATACCTCACATAATATATTAAGTATTTGTTTAAAATTTTGGTTTCAATATTTTGGTAGATGTAATTTAATTAGTTCATATGTGTATAAAGGGACTGGGTGGTGTTTCAGGGGTTCATAAAATTAAAGGATGAACATATCATCCAAACAATGCATGGTACATGGTTAGAGAATGGTTCTTTAAATCTGGAATCCATCCTAGGAAAACTAGGAAGTCTTGGCCACTAAATTAATGCACATTTGAAGCACGGTTTTCCAAACTGTGTGAACTTCCTACATAACCATGGGACATAAATTCCCCTATAAGGTGGATCATGAATGATTTTTATATGCTTTTGAAAACAATGTGGGTAAACCATGCAACTGATTAATGTTGGGAAAATTACAAAATTCCACCTCGTGCTTTTATGTTCTTACTCAGGATTCTCATCTATATATAATTCAGAAAAACCTATGGATAAACCATAGAGAACCAAGAATCCATGAGGTGATTTTAATTTGATATGAAACCATTTTTTAGTGTACTTGGTTACAGATAGATTCTATGGGTATATTAGTTCACTATTTTGATCCATTTTTGGATTTAGGGTTTTCATCCTTCTATTATCTCCATCCTTTGCTCTGAAACCAAAATTCTCCAATGAGGTTTTGGCTAAGGCATGAAATGGTGATTGAATAGGCAATGATAAATAGTTCTAATGTTAGTGGATTTGGTGTATGTTGTCTATAAGACATATCTAATAGTTTTATTATTGATTTGGGAATGTTCAGTTTTCTTCATTGTTGCCTCTTGTGGTGATTTTGATGACTTGGGTGAGACTTGGTAAAATGGGTGTTCAAATTATTATAATAAACTATCTTGGTCCCCCTCGGATAGATCTAGGATGATTCTCCCAACATATGGACAACCATTGGCTTCACCAATTTTCCCAGACCTATAAATTAATCAAGTGTACATTTGTTGTGTTATAATGTAGAGGCCTTGTTGAGTATATTGATGTGTATAATGAATGTGAAGATGTAATATGCGTAATATATCAAGATTTGGTAATGGATCAATGGGTTGTTTGGAATTACATAAAAAATGTATAATTTCATTAATTGGGATAGTGACATGTGGATTATGATTTATAATATAAATGCCTAAGAGAGTATGGTGTATAAATTGGTGAATATGTTAATTTGTAATGGTATATATAATGAAGAAAGTATTAAATGTAATTTCATATGATAATTTAGGAATATGTTAAATTGGATGTAATAATTTAAATTTTGAATTTTCTCATTGAGAAAGGATTGAGAATGAGAACTGGGTTATGATATGTAAACCAAAAAATTATTGATGTGTTATGGGATAGGATTTATTCCCTTAATTTTTCTTATGGATTATGATTACAATGTGTATTGGTTATGATACGGTTTATTTGTGTTAAATGGATGAATAATAATTTGAAAATTTATTTACATGTGGGAGAAATGACCGAGGCTCCTTCCACAGGTCGAGTTTTATTGATGTTATGACTCCACCCACAATGAACGTGTTAGGGAATGGGGAAAGATCCCCATTACCCTAGTAGATTAATTCCACCAATACTGATGCTTAGAGGTGAGTATTATGTAATGTTTTGAGTTTATATCCTTAGTTATATAAGCAAATGACTTACTCCATTATAAAAAATGAGTAACTCTGTTAATCATTGTGTGAATGATAGAAATTCATCACCCATGGATAACATGTGGTTAATGAAATAAGTAATGTAGAATATGAAAATGATGAATTGTTCTAATGGTAATAATAGCTAAATGTAATTATTTGTAGCTAATTTCACATGAATGTTATTTTATTTAAAATAAACTGATTTAATACTTCCAAGAACTATATGTTTAGACTGTATATTTTTAGGAACCATTGATAGTGGAATACATTGTTGTACTCACACCGTACTCAGGCCACTATTAGGTACCTAATGAAGATTTCATACGTCTAGGGAAGAAAAGGTTAAATGTACTTATTCTTGGGAATTGATTCAAGATTTAAAGGTACATGGATGATGTTCTAGACTTATAGTCATTAACGTTTTTGGGATTCCGCTATTTGTCATTATTTTGGGTTTTTTTCATTGGAACTATAGAAAGTCATGACATGTTTAATATTGTTTTTTGGATTTATTTGAGTTTGGGAGGTTGTCATTTATGCATTTTATTTGGTTATTATATAGCATTTCTACAATTAAATTTGTTTTTTATCATGTCTCACTCAGGTAATGGTTATATAGTCTACACATAGGACTCATACACCCTCCCTACTAGTAGGAAACCTCTGGAGTACGAGGAGTCACACTATAGGTCGGGTGATAATCTAGATCGGTTCATCGGTTTAGGGCTTCCTAGGTGGGTATTGTTACATAATGGGATTTTAATCTAAATATTTATATCTTAGAGTAATCTAAATACTCATATTAATTATATTTTTTTAATTTAATTATACAAATATCATCATACTGCAGAAGTTCATCCAATTGATTGTCAGTTTTCCATGAAAGATACCGTGTATATTTTCTATGTTTAAAAAATTACTAGTGTGTCAATATACTCAAATAAAAATGTGAACCTCCTCCCAAATATTGTCTGAAATACATGAGTTATTTATTTAACAAATATTTATAAAATATTTTCTACATGCCCAAATTTTTTATTCTAAACCAAGTTGTGATAATAATAGTCGTTTTTAACGTATACTACCTGAATTTATTTTCTTACAATTGGAAACATTAATTTATTTGAATAATCATTTACATGATACCATGGTAATTTTTATGCATAAAAAAATCAACACTATTTTAGTAATTTTTAGTTATAAATATGTTTAAATAAGAGGGTATATTTATAGTTTTTAAGAAATTTATAAATTTTCTTTAAAATGTATTTTTAATTTATGGGACCACACATTTGGGATTGTTGTGATTCATTGGGAATGTTATATATTAATACCATTGAATTTCAATGGGTTAATTAAGTCATGGTAAAATCAGTATGAAAAAATTTTCTTTACTATACGTTATGCTGTGATGAAATAATGATTGATTGTATGATATCAATGAACACTTATGTATGGTTTTCATTATTTTATAGATGGGATAGAAATTATATACTACTAAAATTCTTTGACTAATGATTGATATATAATGATATAATATAGATTGTAATTGGGATTTACCTAGTTCTATATTGTAATCTATCTACTTCGATAGTCTTGGAAGTTAACATTGACTAACGAAATAACAAAATAGGGAGAGAGTTCATTACATGAATGAAAATAATATTGGGAGTGAATTTAATTAAATATCATACATTTTCCACTATAATACTCTTGGTGTTCATCCATTACTAAATAAATGATTTAATGGATCGTGAACCAAATTCTTTGTTTGACGTTATCTACACTAATAGTATTGAAAATTAACCTTAAGCAATGAAATGGTTTTCTATAGTTATTTTTATTCCAAATAATTATGAGTTATTCTTATGATATGTTCTAATGGATAAGGATTAATGATTAATTATTATGTATTATTATAAATTATGTGAGTTTTTATGAGAATGTCTTATGACATAACTAAAGATTAATGAATCATGACTGATTAGGTTGGAATTTTGTATGTTATCATCATGTTAGTTGAAATTTATACTTATAAAATGTTCAGTTATGATTATAAATTTTTATACCCCATGTTTTCCATGAATAATACTCTTTAATCAACCTTTTGTATGATTTCATATACAAAGGTTATGAATAATGATATTATGCAACATTTTTATAGAAATGTAGAAATTTTAATAAGATTTTGGGATATGATAACATATTCTTGTGGAATATGAATATGATAGTATAATGGTGAAATTCTCCTTTGATGAGAAATATATTGGTTTTTTTGAATAAAGGATTTTCCCCACTTTTATAATAATGTAAAAAATGTATTTAGTGTATAATAATGTTAAATTTTTATATTGATATTTTAATTATGGAAGGTTAAAATTTGGTTGTATTAGATGGAATCAAAGATAATATGTAGTGAATATGTTTTTCGCGCTATTTCTTACTGTACAGATCTTGATCTATCTTAAACATCCTTCGTTTTCAAGAGACCATAATTTAACAAATATTAGATGATGACGATATTAATGTAATGGAAGGAGGTATGATGTGTTGTAGAATATATGTAATAGGGACTAGGATAATGACGGTTGATGTTGGGAATGAGAGTGAAAAACCATTAGGGAATAGGTTATAAGGTGTCTTTATAAGATCATAGAGCCTAGAAACTCAGATTCGTTAGTTATATTACATTTTTCATATAAAAAGTGTTAATTTCCAACGGATCCAATATATAGTGTTCTCTTAAGACCAGATACACAAATACAATACATTTTGAGATATAAAATAAAAGCACGATCACAATGTGAGGATGTGATTAAAATGTACTTCGTATCAAGGAAAATAAAAAATAAAAATACCATATATTTTCCTTAGAATGGAAGAATGTTGTGTTTAGATCTTCCGTAAGGAGTAACATTTTGGAAAAGAATTCATGAAATAAAAATTAAATTGGTTATATAGATGAATCAAATGAAAAACATGATGCCACAATTAACTAAAACTATGGTAATTCTCTATCCAAGAAAATAAATTAAATCATGGAAAAAGTAATAAATATTATCATATTGATATAGTACATTCTTTCCAACATCAAAACATGTTTTCATGGCCTTCTACCATAACACTATCCAATTATAGGATTATATATTCACCAAAAAATATATATTCTTTTATGATTCCTTTTGATGAGTTGTGTGGAAATTGAATTATTGGAATGATCCATCATCATGTTAAGTCCAATGTATTCACTGTAAGAGTAATTAATAACATTCATACAATTCACTATGTAACATATTCTTAAATAAAACTTATATTTAGATAAAATGAGAAATACCAAATCAAATAATTACTCATTATGTAAAAAATGTGGATATTTATGATATAATACCTAATCAACATAGAATACTTGTTGGTACTTCTAATGCAACATAAAGTCAACTTTTTGATGAAATATTATGTTGAGGTAATATTCAATGCTTTTGTTTATCCAATATAGATAATAATTTGATTCGACAAATTATATTGGAATGAGAACATGGTTATGGTGTGAAAAATCATTCATCATGGTTAATTAATAGAATTAAAACACTCTAAAAAATTTCCGTCGATATTTTTTCTCAATGTATGAAATAATAGGCATATTGGTCATATATTGATAGGATGATTGATTCTATGATCACACAATAATTTTTCGGGTTATTACCACTATGATAGTTTGTTCCCACATCCACATCCACATTCCTGAATATTAGTAGAGAATTATTTACTTAAAAACTACAAACTCTCATACATTGTATAAACATATTATGGTTTGTTCTCCCTGAAAAGGATTGAAATATTCCATGGTTTTGGTAACTCATTAATCAAAAGAATATGAAAGTGGGGCAACAATATTGACTTTAAATTCCCATAAATGTCATTATTAATATGGAAAATTTTTTATTGGAAATATATGTACCACACAAAATAAAATCTGTGGTGATTATAACATATATCCCAATAAATAAAAACTGATATGAAAATATAAAATGTATAGATTGGGTAATAAATCGGTCATAAACTATTGAAATATAGAACATCAAATTGGTCTTTATATAATGATAATATATGAATTTCATTATATAAAATGATAAAATGGATGTATATATACACTACAAAATATAAATTATGTGTGTAATACAAAACATCTCAAAGAGGGAGGAATTTTTTATGGAAAACACTTAAATATTATCTTAACATCCATGAATGTACTATAACCACATCTACAATTAACAAATAAATATAGATAAATTAATTCATAACCATACTAAAATATATTTTCATTTACAATCATCTTGAAATAGTAATTCTCTATATTAATTCTAGCTATTCTTACCATGTTGTATTAACAGTTTTTTTCATATTAGTTTTATTATAGTTGTGTCTTTATTTTATTATTATTAAAAATTACACTATTATTAGTTCATTAATATTAATGTTAATTATTAATTCAAGTTATTTTTGATATTTTTAATTCCATTCATGATTTTTTAGACTTCATCCGTGAGGATGAACTTGGAAACAAACATGTTTATATGATTCTTGATGATTGAAGTGTGTTTTCATAATTAATGAATAAAATACTGATCTAAAATCCTTATAATATAAAAATAATAATTCTTTGTAAATTAATAATACATTATTCTTGTAATTATTTTCTTATAGTCATTCATGAAATAAGTTCGCAGTATTTAGTCATGCATGTGGTTGAACCGACGAAAATATGATCACAATGCCATTTAATGAATGGTTATAAGGTATTTTAATAGTTACATCATTGGACTCTAATGATTACGATAATATTTACTATTTACTATTACTATATATCATAATTTTAATGATTTATAATTATAAATAATGGATATAAGAATGATAAATAATTTAAATAAAATATTTTCTATTAGTATACAAATTTTAAATTATTTTGAAAAAAAATTATCATTTTTTGATGATATAATAAATATTCTTTTGAATATAACATTATATAAGTTAATAATATAATAAAAATCATATTTATCGTTTAATCAAATAATTATATCATAAATTTGATGGTGGTGAAGGAAAAATAATGATGTTTCATGGAGGTTGTAGTTTACACAATGCACAAATGATAGTTTCATTTTTATTAAGAGAAAGGGAAAGGGTTGTTAGTGTTTATCTCTAAAATATAACATCATTATTTATACTATGAATAATAAATTCTTCATAAAATATTTTTAAAATATTAAAATATTGAAAAAAAGTAATATTTAAAAAAAATTAACTTACATTATAGAATTTGGGTTTATCACGGAGGATCGTTCAGAAAGGAAGGGATAAGAATAATCAATTATGAATAAAATATTAATATTGTGAAATATTGTTCTTGGTGAATGGAAATTGTAAGGGTTTAGTGGGTTCAACAAATTTTAAGTAATTACTTAAATGTATGGGGATATTTCACTTTTATAAGTGGTGAAAACTGATTTTTTTTCATATTTCCAATTAATATAAATAGATTACATGTTAAAAATATAAGGTGGATAAATAAGGGAAATAATTGATTGAGGAATATATATTGTTGATACAACCCACATAAATTCAATTATATAATTATTTTTATCATGATTCAATTCCTTCACTCACAGAAGAATTACAATTACCATTTATTTTTTACCAATATTGACTATGTAACTCAATATTTATGGGTGAAAATGGTCCTTAGTAAGTCATTTATAACAAATTTTTATAAAATAGAAATCCAATTTTTACAATTAAATTTCTATATTTGTTAAATTTTATTTTTACAATAAAAAAAAAATAATATATTTGACAAATTTTTTATAAAATATCACTTTATGTATAAAATTTCAATCTATGGATAAGAAAATAAAGTAAATATTTAAAAAGATAATTTAAATTTTAAGGTAGTTTCTTTTTCTATAAAATGGTTTCATAAATTTTTATATCCAAATTATATAAGAATAGTGGAATAATATTTAAATTATTAGTAAAAACATTATATTACACTATTAAATTAAAAGATCTATTATTTAGATGAAACACAACAGTTAATATTAAGATAATATCATTATGATGAACTAAAAAATAAATTTTAATTTTTTAAAATATTTTTATAACATTCCTAAATTAATAATTAATATACACTCATGATAAAATTATCTTTATGGTGTCCATTATGTGAAATATTAAGACGAATTGTTTAGATAATATAGTATGATAATTAGTAATGCATTCACGTTCTAAATAATTTCATAATTAAAATTTAGGGATTTTTATGCTATTGAAAACGTGTTGATATCCCTAAATAATAACTTATTCTTGATCCTAGGTTTCCTCTTCAGGTTTTTTTCTATATGAATTCTACTATATAATTTCCCTATTATATAAGAAAATTTATCCAGTGTCTTGAATTTGGAAATTTTCTTCATTATAAGACAAGAAACTATCCAAATATATTCCATCATATATTACCACACACAAGGTATCTGTTATGTATTTCCTCAGTAATGAAATTTTGAATATATCATATTCGATTGAAAGATTGTGTGGCATTGCCAATATGTAAGATACAACCCCAAATCCTTTTAAAATTTCAAAATCTTCAATGTTCCTAGGGCATAACGAACTATTTCTATAAAATATTTTAACTCTCTCCCCTTGGGAAAAAATTAATAATACATGATCCTAAAAAAAAATTTTAATTTATTTAAATATATTATAATCATATAAATTTTTAAATTTTTGATAGTTTATTATGATCGTCAATATTCTATAATTTAATAGATGTCTCTTATACATGATTTAGGAAAACAAACATTTATTTATCTGAATTCATCCCAACATGTTGGATTATAATTCCTTTTCTATATAATTATTTTTATTTTTCATTCTTGACTATAAAAGGGAATTTTTTATTGTAATAAAATAACCCAAAGAATGATAGTTATCCCACATACATGCAATTCATGAGAACTAGATCTAAACTGTATATCTAATTTATATACACTACATTCATCTATATAATTATTATAGGGATTATATGTGGTTAATAAATGTATCTCATTGTTGAGATAATATTGAAAACGTTATATGAATTAATATATGAACATACGGTCATGGTAAAATACAATATATTGTGTTTCCACAAGAATCCTCAGTGATTTATTGATATAGAGCCAATCAATAATTTCTAGGGGTATATAATCACTTATTACTAAAAATTAAGTAGGAATACTAATATTTTCAACAATGATGCATATATCGTCATTATTTTACGTATTATTTTTAATTTATTATAAAAAATTACAATAATTTATTAACCCTTCCATATAGGTATTGAAAGAGGTTTGATGAATCACTTTGGTTATTTCCCTTCAATATTTACATGATAGCACACTATGAATTTGGAGTCCAAAATTTCACTCTCCATACACTCTCAAATGAAATGTTATATTAAATACATAAAAATCCTAATGATTCCATTGTGTTTGGTCAATTTTTTCCAATTTTGATTACCTAGTAGTTCTTCCTTCAACTCCAATATGTAAGAATAATATTAACACTTCCCAAAAATTTACACATGATCTCTACAAATAGAACCTATCAATTTCCAATCAATTAAAAATTTAATAGTCCATTTTATTTCAACATCATCCTCTTCAGACATTCCATTATTTTCTTTTATGGAATTTTTAAAAATTTCTTGTAAAGGGATCACTAGATCCCCTTTCTAAAAATTACCATATCCAAATTTACTAGATTTTTTTATATTGGGTCCATGTTAATTGACATCATCTTTATAACCCCATGTTCACTCATAATCAATTTATCATCCACAGTGTTATTCTTTACATGTTTGTTGTGTATCATGAAACCATAGTCCTTAGGAATAATAAACATCTTTTTTCCATCATGTTAAGATAATTATATGAGAATATATAATCTAATATATTATGTTCCAAATATATATATATCACATATTTATCTCTATAGGGACTACCATTATAATTTGAATGAAAATATTTGAGGTGAAAATTCATGTTCAAGATCTAGATTGTTCAATTCATTGATTTTCAATTTCTATGATTAAAATGAAATCAATATATCATTCTATAAGCAGACAAAACCAAATCCTTTCTTTGATTCATATATATAATTTATAAATCCTATCTTACCTAATGGTAGTGTTAAAATTTTTGATTAATTAATTTCCTTTTTATGTCTTCAAAATAATCCTCAAATTATCTTCACCACACGAATTTTAACCCCTATATCCTTTAACTAGGTAAATGGGATATACCTCTGAGAAAAATCATTAAAAAAATTTCAATAGAACCCATCTATGCACAAAATAATTTGTATCTTAGTTATGTTTACTGATGTAGGGAATACATTGGTTTTATTTTCTATAAAATTGTCAAAAGATAATCTATTCTTGGAGAACATATGTCCTAGAAAAAAAACATTGTTATGCCAAAATGAAATTTTTTTTATTTCCTATAAAATTCATTACTTCTAAGGATCTGAAAAATTATTTTTAGATGAATACCTTGATATTATTATCTCTTAGAGTACATTCATATATCAACAGTGAATTTTATTAAAAAGGTAAAGAGATACTACATAAATAATATTTTAATCAGATCTATAAAGATATTAAATTCACAAGTTAATACTAAATTCATTACCATATACTCATAATCTTCTTACAAAGCTAAATAAAATTTCATTTTTATATCATTGTGTTGCATGATCAATTGTTGAAAAAAAGTAAAAAAATAAATCATTAAAACTTATTTTTCTACTTAGAGTAGATAATGTAATCCATCAAATTTCGGTGAATGATACATATTATTTATATTGATGGAATTAGCCTCTAAATAATTGATGCACAATCACATGGGATGGCACTTAATTTTCCCAAATCTAATAGGGGTTCCCCAAAGTGAAAGAAAAATGTATATCAATAACATATCAATCAATTGAAACAATTCTTTCTTCAAAACCTAGAACTCCATTATTCCTTTATATAACTTTTGTTTCATAAGTTCTATGTATTATTAATTATTTCAATGGATAAATTAACTTCAAAATATTGTAAATGGACATGTAATTAATCTGAAAATAACTTAATGAATTTCTACACCACATTTAAAAAATCATTTAATATGATGTTTTTCTCATACATATATCTCCTATAATCATCCCATATACTTAGAATTTCATTAATAATAGATAACATAGGAGGTTATAAACCTATTTTAGATAATAAATTATTACTCCTAAATATAAAAGATTCTACACCACCTTTATGAATCACAATCTCCTTCTCATAGAAATTGATTTTTCCATCTCACAACAAAATAAACATCATATCAAGTGTTTTATAAATGTCTCCCATTGGTATAATAAACATTTTTTAAATATTGAACACACATCTACCATAATTTGAATATTCTAACAACCATTTGATTCCATAAGATTACCATTGGGTGTCTCCATTTGTAAATATCTTACATTGTTTCTAGGGAAGCATCTACTGTTTTTATACATTAAAGTTATAAAAGAGTGTTAAGATTCATAAAACACATTAGCTAATGATTATGAAATGATGAAATTACTTTCTATAATGTTATTATGAACAATGAATTCAGCATGGTTAAACATAGATTCTTATATTTTCCTCCCTCTTTTTTTCCTGGGGTAAAATATAATGATATATGGGGAACTAGTTCAAATAATGTTACTTCTCCCTATAGTTAAAATGTTGAACTTGAATGGATTATGCCTTTTACTTATATTTTTGATATTTTTGACAATTTTCAAAAAACATTTAATAAAATATGTTTCCTTCCTACACGACCCAGGGTGTTTCTTCCTATATTTAACAGATATGGGAAACCTCACCCTTCATTTCTTCCCCTTTGTTGTATTATTCATAACATGATTCTCAACTAGGATCTTCTCCGAATTTTACTTGAATAAATACATAATAAAGAACTTATTTTAAAAACTATTGGTTCTTTATACTATATAAATTGAGACCAATTCACTTTACACATAGTATTAAATATATATTAATATATATATCAAATATATACGACCCAAATATCACAAGGCTTGGTGTATTTGGTGGAGAAGATTCATAATACCTAAATATTAAAGTAAAAAATGCATCATTATTTTATTATCTATAAATATATTCTACATCCCATTAATAAACTAAAATTTCATATAGTATTTTACAGAATACATAAATTAAACGGGTGATCTGTAAATCCCAAAAATGTAAAAATCATGATATCGAAGTATAACATATGAGTCAAATAGAATTAAATGATATGATAAAATTAAAGAATTAGGATTAATAAAATGGAACATAATATATATAACATGGTACTATAAGATCATGGAAACATGGGAATGTGAAAACAATATATAACATCACATTAATTTGAATCAAGGGTTATAAGAAAGACAATATAACAAGGTGGATGTAGTCCCATAATGGATTTGGTTAATTATGTTATCCCATATATACCATTTAATGAGGAAAAAAGCCAAATTATTTAATAATCCATCGAAGCACACCAATCATAAATTTTTTTTCCTTATGTGTTCTAAAAAATTAAATCAATCATACAACATAATCATAAAAATCACATATGGGAAGAAATAATTACCATATCAGATGAAAATGACATATATTTTACAATAAAAGGAATGGAGAATAATTTTGTTGTATAAGAGAGAGAAATATATATACCTAATTTAAAATAATTTCATAATAAGAAAAATATATAAAAAGTGATATGGAAAGATAAAGGGTTAAACCCACAGAAAAAAGTGTTGTCTGGTGAGATCCCTTACCCATGATCATAAATCTATCTATATGTGCCTTTAAATTCTTGAGTAATCAATTTATATACATTAATAAATTAGTTAAATAACTTTTCTAGTAGTAATTTTTAATTATAATATTATTATTTTCATTAATAATCATTTATTCGATATATTATGTTTAATTTCACTTTTCTATGGGTGTTAGATTAATTATTCTAACTATAGATCATTCATGAATAATTATTTATGTTCTATTAAAATGGTTTTAAAACCAAATAATTTAAATAATAATAATTTCTGTATAGAAATTATAATTTCCCACATACATATATATATATTCTAACATAGTGATGACTTTCCTAGCGAAAATGTTATTCTTTAACAGGTACTTCATATATGTTTTTTTAATGAAAATCATGAACTAATTTCAATTGAAATAATGTTTTGTATTTATATTTATTTAGGAACATGAAAAAAATATAAATATTTTGTTTATTGTAAATAATTATAAGTGAATTTACACAATCCATGAAGGAGGTAGTTGATAAAGAAAACACATCTTATGTGAAGGAAGTGAACAGACATAATATTGGAAATGGTTTATTGTTATTAGAATATTTTGAGATAATAATGTTTTGGATGGTAATTATTACAGTATAAATATAACATTGTAGTAAATTTATGAAATAGAATACATTATTGTATGTTTTTTGATGGAGGCCTGAAGTAGTTAGTGGATGAAAATAATTTCAAATTGGATAATTAAAAATATTATCTCTCAAAAGTCACCTCCATCAAAAACACAAAACGGAACATTGAATTTGAAATCTATTTAGACCAGTACCAATATGTTATTGGGAATATGTTTTGTAATAGATTTGGGTTTACAATTATAAATCTCCAAGGATTACATGTTTTGATAATAACTAGTGCTGAGGAGTGGTATTTGTAATGGGTATAGATGGTTGTTTTAGAATATTATGTTCGTTAGTTTATTAATTTGGAACAAGACTATAATTATTAGTTATCCATTTTACAATATATAGTAAATAATTCATTTTATTTAGATATCATGGGTTTTTGCATCATAAATGTATCAAAAAATCAGTTATTTAGCTTATAATTTTAAATATCTAATTTTATTGTATTTATTTATTTACCAAAAATCCAAATATGTTTCAAAAGTAATCACAAAATCACCAGAAAAAAATGTTAAACATGTGGATAAATAAAATTGATTCCATTTGATGATAATAATTTTCTAAATATTATTATCATAATCTTTAAATAATATCCACTTTTTTTGATACATTCATATTTTAAATTTATGGTCTATTTTTTGACACCTAAAAAATATTCATAATGTTATATAAAATTTTCTTATCAATTTATTATAAGTTAATTTTTTTTATGAATCCATTTTAGGAGTATAAAATATTCATTAAATAAAATTTTATATTATAAAATTGAAATTAAACTACTTTTCTTCTAAAAGCATACATGCAATTAATTTATAATTTTTAAAACAATTAATTTCTTTTAAAATTATATAAATATATAATATATTGATTTTTAAGAAATAAAAATGGTATTTTACACTTTCTTAGGTCAGGATACTATTATGTTAGTTTTATTACTACTCTAAATTGTTATATTACTATTCTAATAGACAGGTTATGCTTTCAATGGATACACTACCATTTAAACATTCATATTTATATTAGTCATATGTGTTCCATACTTTCTAAAATACATCATGATTCGTTATTTCCTAAAAATATTACATTTTCTCTCATTGTAACATATATTTTAATTTTTAAAATTCATATTTAATTACTGATATTCTGATTTATTTCTACAATGTTGACCATGTATGAAATTATACTAGGTGATCATGAAAATATGAATATTTGTATTCATATTGTATTTTCCCAAATTTACTATCTTATTTTAATAATTTTAATTAATTTATAAATATTTTTTCTCTAAATTTATTGTTCAATGTCTTATTATAAAATGATATTGGTTTAATCATGTGGTTCATGTACATTACTAAATATGATATAATTAAATAATCAATAGAGAAATTACTATAATAGAATTGTGGGTTATTAAATTATTTCCCCCCAATAAATAAATTCTCACCAATTTTTTATTTTCGTAATAAATTCATTAATGTGAGAGTAATTATACTTAATTTTTTTCCTTTATATCTCACATCAACTATTCATACTTATGGTTTCACCATAGTACTATGATAATTATAGTTATCTTTTTATAAAAACATTATATCTATGGTCAAAAATACACATCGGCTTCCCCTTAAAAGAGGGACCATTTTAAACTTTTAGTTATATTTATTTCAATTTATGTGAATAATATGGTATGTAAATACTTACATTTTATAGTTTTAATATTCTTTTTACATGAGAAATGTATGTTGGTAGTTCTAATCGATAGTCCATAGCTCTGATGCAATCAAGAATCTCAATGGGGCCGATATACCTTGGAAATTTATTATCTTTATTCCTATATATCATGACTCTCTTCCATAGAGATATAACTATGATAAATTTATCCCCAACCTAAATTATAATGTTTATATAATTATTATTATCATACATCTCCTATATAATTTTTGTTTCCCTAATGTCCTACTAAATGGTCACAACATTTTCTATCATTACCTTGACTATTTAAGATCCAAAAACATGACATCACAAACCTTAACCAATAAATGAGGTGTTATACATAATTTCTCATAAAGGGATTCAAATGTATAAATTATTATTCATGATTGGAAACTATTAATGTATGATAATAAAACTTCATTATATGCTAATCACATACACATTTTATGTCTATCGGGAATTCCCACAATATCTCATATAAAGATTTGAAAGTCTACTATTATTGGACATAATTTTGTAGGATTTAAGAAAAAATAACGTTCAACCATATATTTATATAATGTTAGAATCTTTTCTAAAACATGGGAGTAAATCATGGATCATGATCATATATAATTGATTCTGGTGTTTTATATAAATTGATATCTCCTCTAATTCATATCCATGAATGGTGATCGAGTTAGTTATCCTCTCAAGTTAATGGATTTTCCATCACAACCCTTATATCATTATGTTATCTTAAACTGATCAAGAGTAAATAGATGTAGTCTATAGTGATGTTTTCCCATTTCTATGTAGGTATGGGAACCAGTTTCATCATCCCTATATACATTTATCATTTTTCATTTACATGATGAAATACATTGATTTTTATGTATATTATGTGATATCCTTCCCCATATTCATCCCCTAATATCGCTCATGTATATATTGATAAATAATCTTGATCCCTAGGTGGATGTAGAAGGTTTAAAAATCTAATACATACAAAATTACTTTTTTTGGATTTGATGGTACACGTAGTCATGACCATAATTCCTTCTTCATCTATTTTAAAATTTATAGAATTAAATTTCCATGTTTCTTCCACCCTATATTTCATATCAAAATCATCACATTTATTGTAGTTTATCTTCAATATAAGGGATTGTTGAATAATCATTTGAGATAGGAATGATGTGGTTCATTCCTTTGCAATATCCATGTCCACCATTTTAAATTCTAAGCAGATTAGATCTTTCTCTATTGCTGAAATTGATATGATTTTTACATTAGTTTTTCATACATCATCCTCCACATTATTTTTCCCATGATGATGGTGTATTTAGATGTCCAAATCCTTGATTACCTCTTACCATCATCACTAGAATATATTATACTCCTTCATTTTGAAGATGTACTTCAAGGTGTTCTAGTTTATTTATAGTTCACATTACTCCCCACAAAGATAATTCCATGAAATTTCTGAATTGAATATCTCAGTATCCAATAGAAGATCATGAATTTGATAGTTTTTCTCATGATCTATCAATTTAATTTATGTATAGTCTATCACATTCCATTATTCACTAGCTCAAAACCTAAGACAATATTTTAATCTTCACAATTTACAATTATATGTTATCCACTTTGGGATAGTTTGAGTGATGTTATAGTGATAAATACATTTTCCTATTCCTTAAAACTCCTTTTGTAGTAAACGTGATTGTATAAATTTACTCCCCCTTGAATAATTATGGTTTTTATGTATTAAAATCAAGATAAGTTTATAATAAATCATTGGGAATACCCAGATAGACCAAGGGAACCACATATCTCCATTACGAATGATGATATGGGCTAGTACTCAATTTCCTCTTTCTAAGATGTTTCAACATATATCTCTATTCTAGTCATATTATTCCCTATGAATGATACTTCCTCCATATAGATTTCCTAATTACTATAAATTAAATATACATATTCTCACTTTACAATGAATTTTAGAAAATATTTAATTACTCCTCATGACCACTTTTTTTTAATTATATCATAATATAAAATATAAAAAATACTATATATTTTTGGATGAAAAATATATAGATAGTATTCATTAATTTAATAAATATCATCATAGAATTAGTAAGTCTAGGGTAATATTTATGTACTCATAGTATCCATACATCCTTTGAATGGTAGTCCATCGAATATCTTAATTCTTCACCATGAATTGTGGATTTACCAAATAATGTTCTACATTAGATAAATATTGGGCCCCACATATTTTATATAATAAGTTATATATCCTTTATAGAGGATACTTATTCTCTATCATTATGTTTTTTAGCTCACGATATTCACATCATAGGCACGTTGACCAAAACAGTTCTTATCAAAGAGAATAGGGGAACCTCATAGAGAAGAACAAGAGCATATTAAGATGTTGTTATAAATTCTCTTTTTCTTAATTCATTAATTATTCCAACTAAATGGTTTCTATTATACAAGGATTATTAGATATATTAAAGGATCTTGTAACAGGTTTGATTAGAAACTCGGTTTATCATCCAGGAAGATGATTAGGATATTATTCATGGAAAATATAAGTATAACCCCTAATATTGGGTATGCTTTTGAGAATGATTATCTACTTCTTGTATATAATTGTAGGTATTTATTATTTATAGGAATGTAATAATATCCACACATGAGTTAAAGAATCAATGGGAGATTCATTATCTTATTTAAATTGTTACTATATTGTAGGACGACTTAGTATGTGATGAGTGATCTCTCTATCCAAACTATTTAGGTTATTTTTACTTAAGGGATACTAATCCTTATCCACTATAGCATCAAACTCCACTAATGTTAAGTTAATTCGAATGGAAGGAATTTCATTACCATAAATATAATCTTCTATTATAATAAACCTATATGTTTTTTCCTATTGAAATCAAATCATTTGGTGTGGTGAATCGTTGTACATAAAAAGAATATTATATATAATAGATAAAATTTAATTGAAATAAAATAATTTATACATAATTTCGGTGTGGTGGATAAGAATTCCTTTGTTATCATGATCCATATTAATACAAAGTATAGTCTATTCCCTTATAGGATCCCATATAATGGATATTTTAGGTTTATATCATCCTTAATAATGCATGGATTAGATAATTATTGTGGTTGATGAACATTTTACCCACATCCATTGCATTGAAATGTTAGTAGTTCCTTAGTATTAAATCAAATTCCCTATATATATTTTTATCTGGACTCTTCATTTGTATTTAGAAATTGTTTTATCATTTCCAACCTTATACACACATAACTAATATTATAATTCCTATAATATATTTCCCTTGGTGAATATTTCAAAAAAATTTAAATACACGGAATCAAATATTTTTTTCTTTATATTATTTTTACCATCAGATTTATGAGATTTGATTATTCACAAAATTAATGTGTTTGAAAACTCAACTTTGTTCAAGTTATTATATATAATTCATGATGAATGTTTTAGAGTAGTCAAATGATTCCTTATATAATATCCCATTAGGTTATGAATCTATTTAAATTATGAATCACATTTCATATGATATTTTTTTTGTAACTGTTCCATATATTTCATTCCATAACTTAAATAAATGAAAAATAAGAAGGTAATTTGTAAAAAAATTGAAACACCTCGACCCCATTTATGAGAGTCAGTGCCTTATTTTAATACATTGAAAAGATTACCGTGAATCAAGTCCTGAAAGGCTGAGAAGATTAGTAGTCCAGTAAAATAGATTACACACATGAACATTACATTACACATTATAAAATAAAATACAACATAAATGATCCTCTGATAATGTCATTAATCTACTAGAATAATCCTACTTATCAATCATAAAATACATCTCCACATCCAGGGAAAAATAAAACATAGAAATGGGTGAGCTCAGATGCTGAGTAAGGATAACAATATAGTAGAATCTTTCATAAATAAGTATAAACGTTTAGGGAATTGTATTAGACTAAAACAAAAGCCTTTTAACATAAAAATTTTCATAATATAGAAATGATAAAATAAAAAATTACCATTTACTTACTCACATGGATATTATACTAGTCTAATAATCACATGAAATATCAATACCCACTTTCATAATGATGGAATGAATAATTCCAGATATTAATTTATGTGTCAAGGCCTCATGCAAGGACCTAGTTGCTAAATGTAACCGGACCCCAACCCAGAGAGACTTTGTAGGCGGACTCCAACTCAGAGATCCTATGTAACCGAACTCCAATCTGAAGAGCCCCTTTAATCAGACCCCAACCCAATGAGCCTCTATAACCGGACTCAAACTCGGAGAGCCTCTCTAACCGGACACCAATCCGGAGGGTCTACTATAACCGGACCCCAACCCGAAGGGCTTATTTTAACCGGTCCCCAACCCGGAACATACTAGTCCATCACATTCATCTTAAGAAGAGGTTGAAAGATACTATAAACATTCGTATTAAAACTAGCATATGAAATGTCAATACTTTAACCACAAATCATGAATGGAATAAAAATAACTCATCCACCATCAAACATATCACAAAAACATCAATACAATATGGAATATTTGTATCATAATAAATCAAGTTCAAACAAGTTTAAAATCCATCAATGGATGTTGATATAGATGAAAATGATTTGTAAAAATATTTTTTGAGAAATATCGTTTTTTCAAAAAAACATTTATAAGTCACAAAATTAATAAAGGAAGACATTTAAATAAATTTTTGAATCAAAGTGTCCCATAACACTTTGAAACATTTTCAATGGAATAAAACATTTTTTAAACATTCATTTCCATATAAATAAATCCATAATACCATTTTTAAAACATCGAAATTAATGAGAAATGTTTTGAAGAATAAATCTTTAAAATACTTAAAATAATGTTTTAGTATAATATTTCCTTAATAGAATTCCTTGAAAACTATTTTATGAAAAATTTAAATGGATAATAAATATGTCCTGGTAGATAAATTACGTAAAAAAAACCTCGGATAATAAAGAAATTGTGAAATAAACCCTTACCAATTTGGAAACTCAGGAAACATACACCCCATAAAAGAAGGATTATTAAATAAAGTGGTAAATACTCGTAGAATAAATTATATTATTCTTGAAATACAATAATTTCTAGTACATACACCACACAAAATGAAATACTGTCAATAAATTGTGAATCTCTCGGGAGTAAGAAGTGATATGAAATCCCCTTACCTCGTTGTAATCAATCGAGTCATATGACCAAAAGTTAATAACCACCAAATAATTAATATAATAACATGAATATAAATATAATAATGATAATATATATTAAATGGAAGTACACAATACAACACATTCAATAATTAAGTGGCAAACAATGGAAGTTTCACATAATTAAAAGTGAGATAAGAAACCCCCTATCTTGTATATTCCTTGAGTCGAGGGTATATTTAACCTCTTGTACAAAGATCGTAGTATGTTATTAAATTATACCAGTACCCTATTAATATTTATTATATTATACATGATAAATTTATGACATTATACTACCCATTTAATAATAGTTTTCGTGTTAAATTAACATTTCATGTAATAATCGCGTTCATTATCGTACCTGTTTTAACTTGTTACTCGTGATTGTATGACATAGATCATGATTTAAAAATTTCCAAAATATAAATCATGATTTATATATCATATATATTTAGAATATAAATATTAATCATAGTCATATATATGAAATGGAAAACACCGTTTATTGAGACGGTAGGTCGTACTTACGCATAAACGATGGTTTCATATTCATATCGTATTGAACAAAACTAAGTGAATAATATATATGTAAGTAAATATATATATATAGATATATATATATATATCCCAAGTATCATTATTATTTTATATACTACATACTAATTACTGATATATATTTTATAATCATCATTGAATGGTGAATGCGGAAATGAATCTCATCGCGTCGTGGAGACGGTAATCCGTACATACGCACAAGCTACAATACCATTATATTGATTGAGAAATATAATGTAATTGAATTTTATATCACATATACAGAATATTTAACATGTTATATTTATTATTTATATTAGTTATACTCATTATCATACCCATCCAAATATTGATGTGTTTGAATAACAAACCACCCCATGACGTGGAGACGGTAATGCGTACGTACACACGTATGGTGACTTTGTCATTTATAGGACAGATAGAATAATGAATATTGTTTTAAAATTTTTATAACAACATCACAGTATATATAATATAGTTGAATTATTATTTTATAATGGAAACAACTGTGAAAGTGGAAGTGGATGAAGAAAAGTATTTGAAAGAGGTGATGAAATATTTTCCCCTTCTTCAGGTTCTTCTTTTTGATTTGATCAAAAGGGATCTTTAAAATGGATTTATGACCAAATGAATGCCTCTATGTTGAAGGGTGGAATTTTGGGAGGATATTTGGGTAGGTATTGGTCGAGAAAATTGGCAATAAAGGTGTGAATATGAGATAACGGGAAGTTCCCATTTATTAGAGAGGTGAGGGTCACTTTAGGAAAAGCTTCAAATTTTTTTTTATAATAAAATAATTTTGGGTTTATAATGGCTAAAAAATTTATTATTTAAATTATAAGGAGGGGTTGGGTCGAAAACCTCTCATCCAATAGGTTTTTAGAGAAGGTTAGGTCATCATATTAACCTTATCTTTTAGATTTATCTCTCAGTGAAATAGTTTGACATTTACCATGCCTCTATGTATTTTAATATTATATGGTTAATAAACATACTATAAACATCCCAAAGAAAACCAATAGGTTAATTAATGACATATATAATACTATTAAGGCCCTTTGGATGAACCTTATATTTTTTTAAATATTATATCAACAAATAATATAGTATTTTTTTATAAATTCAATTTTGTCAATTTTGACATTATTTAAAAAATGATTTTTATTAAAGTAATAACAACTTTATTACTTATAAATTAATTCATATTTTCAATACTAAAATTCAATTATATCTTATAAAATTATTTTAATTCATCAAAATTCTCAAATTACATTTATTTGTATATTTATAATATCATTTATTTTAATATTTCATTATTAAGGTAATTATTGAATCATCATTGTGTCATAAATAAATTAAAATATTTAATGTCTAAAAATAATATAAAATATATAATTATGTAGGAAATCTTTATTATTTATAATAAATATTTACAGTTTAATTTATATTATGTATAACCCTATATAAAAAATGGTTTAGTTATTAAACGTTGAATTTAACTCTATTAACCCATCTTTAAATAAAATAATAATAAATGTCCAAATCTAATCCAAGTTAACCAAATAGGATCATATTTAATTCCTAAGGTTTTTTTGTTCTAATTTTACTAATCTAGTAGAATTAGGAAATGTTTTAGTGTAATTATGATATCATTTTTACCCATAATCACCCTATTATCGTTTAACCGTGGTAAATAAAAGTCGAAGGTTACTATTTAGAAAAAATTATTTTCATCTTATTGAACCACATTTTACTTACAGATATTAACCGTGTCTCTTGGATTTTTAAAATTCAACTCACATTAGTGGTAGAATTATATTCTATACTAATTTGCAAATTCTCATAGAATGTGGGTAAAAGAATATAAAATGTTCGATAAAATTTTATATATCGAAATTTATTAAAAAATGAATCCAATGAATTAAATTGAAAATATATAGGTATTATGTAGCTATTTTGAAATAAAATAAATTAAAATAATATAACTAAATATTTAAATAAAATGTTTGTTTTAACCAATAACGCAGTGTTTTTTCACTATTAATAAAAAATTGATGGTTTTTAGAGAATTTCTAGAAATTTACCCTAAGATAATTTTGATACTACAAATTCAAAAATGAAGTCTATTTTACCAAATTAATAACATAGATGTTTCATTTATGAATTCAAAATTAATTCTAGTTGTGAAAACCATAAAGTAGGTTTTATTAAAAGTAAAAACTGTCAAAAGATTGACATTTGTTTATGTCAAATTTAAATGTGAAATTACTTATAATGACCAACATTGTATTGAATGATAACAATATAATCTTATTATATTTCCAAAACATTAAAATTCATAAATTATCATTATCAAATATTTCGATTAAAAATTTGTTTTCAATTAAATTTTTTTATTTTCACTGTTCATTAAAATATGAAAGTTGTCGGAAAAGTACCAAAAATTTATCCAAACAAAATTTTTTTGTCCCGATTCTAAAAAAATATTATAATTATATTAAATAGAGTATATAAAAGTGTCATATATTTATTTTAAAAAGGATTATAAATTAAATATGTGTTATAATTATATTTTTTGGAAAATAATTCTTTTATCTGAAATATAGAATTTGTCCTTATATTATTTATAAGAGACTAAAAATTTGATCTCAAAAATTATATGGAGTATATAAAATTAAAAATTTAGTTAACACTATTCTTAAAAGTTTTTTTACTGCTAGTTTGTTAATTCATGGTGCGCTTGATCTCAATGTTTTCTGTAGCGCAAGCTATTAAATTACTTTAATGATATAACATACTATGAAATCTTGGGGTGTTACATTCTACCCTCCTTAAATAATTTTTTTCCTCTCAATTTTAAATTTTTTATAGAAAATAAATAGTTAAAAATAGGAAATTACTTTTGTGGAAAACCCACATATGAAATTTGTTTAATAAAATTTATTCTTAATAAAAAGGAAAGGGAAATTAAAAAGACACCACCAAATTATGATATCAATTAGAAGAACATTGGTGGAAACTAGAGATGCATAATTAGAGTAAAAAATTAGATATTTATAGGGAGTTATTGAGGTCATCAATCATAAACAAGTTTAAAATTGAGGGCCTCAAAGCCAATAATCTATGATGGTGTAATATATCATCGGTTCAACAACAAATATGGTATTTGGGTAAAAAAATTGGTTTTAAGATCCCTTCTATAATGTTTAAGAATTAACTTCTTCATTAAATAAGAGGATATGTATATATATACGTGACTTTTAGAGTTTCATCCTTCGACTAATTCCTACCACAAACTCATCTTTCACTCTAAAAGATAATAGAATTCTAAATTTTTTTATTTATCAAAACCGTATAGGGTTCCAAAAATAATGAATTTATAATTAATTTTTCAGACTATTTAAAAAAAGTATATCATACTAACTAGGACATCACATAGGGTAGTGGTTGGTGATTCAACCTTGTCACCCTTCAGTTGTGGTTTCAAGTCTGGCGGCATTACCAGACACGATGGGTTGTAATCTGACCTTTGGGTTGTTCATATTATGAAAATCCAAAAATATTTTCAAAAATTGATTTCACCTTAACAATAGTATCAAATCTCAAACTTAATCGATTCCTACCTTCAGACATATCCAAAATAATTTTTTCCAAACTCACTGTCCAAAATTTATAAGGAAGGTAAACAAAATGAATATCATTTTTTCCATGTAATAATATGTGAATACCTTCGTCATGTATTCTTTTAAAACACAGTATCACACTTAATTTTCATATAACTATATTGATTACATTCATGCTCCCTTATTTATTATAGAATACTAGATATAATCCTTATATCTTGAAATGTTGCAAACTCCAACAATGATGGAAAAAGAAAAACATTAACCAGTTCCAAGGATGTCAATAGTATCCAATATAATTTATCTAATAAATTATCTCTTATTCAAAATTCAATACCTTAGTATCAGGACCATATTATGTTTTTTTCTTTCCTTCAACCATGAATTTTCCAAGAAGTTTAACTTGCCATTGATTCACTTTTCTTGGTTTCCCTAATCTCAATTCCTTAATGAAATAGTACTGCAGTACAATCCTTATATACTCTAAAATCCTTATAAGATGTACATCATTAATACAACACTCAAATGACACAATACATTACTAACAACATAATAACTCTTAATCATTACTCTTCATCTTTGGTAGTATCATAACTTGATTATTATCCAATAGCAGCATTTGGGGTATACTCTGACGATTTCGACACTGATTTGTGTAGTGTACCAAATCCTTGTAGATGAATCATTGTACATTTGAAACATTTTTCTCACCCTTGAAATCACTTATTTGGTGTCCTATTTCTCCTCACTTATAAAAAACTCTTATTCCCATCATGAAATTACCAAGGTAATTCTTTCTATAGTTATCACATAGCGGAAAATCCTTATTTCCCTTCTTCCCTTTATCTATCTTTCTCACTACCATCATTTTCTTCTCTGGCTTCCCTTAAAAGCCATAGGACTCAAAAAATTATTACTTGTCTGATTAACACATGATAATATTTTTCCATATAATGATAATACGTGAGAGACTATTTCCTTTATAAATGTAGGATTAATACCATGAAAGATCTGATATGTCTTACAGTTTGGATCATGCGTATTGTTGGAGGTCTCATTCCATCTACTGTTCGCCATTTCTAAACAATGACATACACTAGGTTAGTTTATGAATCACAATTCATAATTACAAAATTGTAAAAAAGTTAACATAAATTGAGTAGTTCATGGATATAATCCATAATCATAAAAACGTTTTCTTTGAGGAGGTAAATACTCAAATACCCTTCATAGTGGTTTGTAAAGAATATTAGAATTATCCTATGAATATCCCCCTGGTGTGTCATAACCAAGAGTGCAGCAAGGCCGGTTGTCATGCACCAGTTCCCGTTCGAGTCTAGCTCAAAGTGGTGTTTTCAAGTTTTAGCCCTAGGTTCATCTGTGCTAGAGCCACCACTACCTACTCATATCTAGACAAGGATGTATTGCTTGGAAAACTCACAACATCTCTACAATACCAAAATTCTATGATATTCTTCTATACTAATATTCAAAGTATATATTATGGTAATGTTCTCTAAACCAAGTTTATCTAAATCTAGTTTCCATGTTTGACTCAAAACTTCCTCTGATATCAACTTTAATTCCCCAACCCTAGTTATGGGAGTCAGTGCATTATTTTAATAAATTGGAATGATTATAAGGAATCAATTCCCAAAAGACTGATCAATATAGCAATCGTGGAAAACAAATTACATTCATGAATATTACATTACACATTAGAAAATAAAACACAACAAAAATGACCCTTTGAGAACTCCATTAATCCCATATCTTGACCTAGCTTATCAATCAAAAAATACTTCTTCACATCCTGGAAAAAATAAAACATAGAACGGGGTGAGCTCAGATTCTTAGTAATCATAAAAATATAGAAAAATCTTTCATAAATAATAATAAACATTTAAGGCAGCGTATTAGACTAAAAATGAAAACATTTAAACATTAACATAAGGATAATATGCCAAATATAAATAAAAAATTCCATTTACTTATTCACATGGATATTCTAATAGTCTAATAATCACTTGAAATATCAATATCCACTTTGATAATGATTGAATGAATAATTCCAGACTATAATTTCTATGTCAAGGACTCATGCCCGGACCTAGGGGATAACTATTACCAGACCCCAACCCGGAGATCCACTATAACCGAACCCCAACCAAGATATCCTTTCTAACCATACTCCAACCCGGAGATCCACTATTACTGGACTCCAACATGGAGAACCTCTGTACCCGGACTCCAAATCGGGGAGCCTCTATAACTGAACCCCAACCCAGAGGGTCTGCTGTAACCAGACCCCAACCCTGAGGGCATACTTTTACAAGTCCCCAACCCATAACATACTGGTCTATCACATTCATCTTAATAAGATGTTGAAATATAACATAAACAATTTAATTAAGACTACCATATGAAATCTCAATACTTTAACATAAACCATAAATGGCATAAAAATAACTCATCCATAGTCAAACAAATCAAAAATCATTCAATACAATATGGAAGATTTGTATCATAATAAATTAACTTCAAACAAGTTTAAAATCCATCAAAGGATGTTGATATATATTAAAATGATTTGTACAACTCTTTGTGAGAGATACCCTTTTTCATTAAAACATTTAAAAGTCACAATATTTAGAAAGGAAGACATTAAAAGTAATTATTGAATCAATGTGTCCCATACCACTTTGAAAGTTTTGAATGGAATTAACATTTCAAAAACATTCATTTCTATAGAAATCAATTCATAATACCATTTTGAAAACATGGACACTAATGAGAAAGGTTTTGAAGAATAGATCATTTTAACATTTAAAATGACGTTTTAGTAAAAGAGTCCCTTAAAAATCCCTCTGAAAACTCTTATATAAAACATGGCCATGGATAATAATTATTTCCCGATAGATAATTACATAAAAACAATTTCATATAAAAAATAGATTATGAAATTAACCCATATCGTTTTGGTAACTCATGAAACATACACCCCATGAAAGAAGGATTATTCAATGAAGTTGTAAATACCCATATATTTTATTATATTACACGAGGAATACAATCATTTAAAGTACATAAAACACACAAAATGAAATAGTGGCAATACAACGTGAATCTCACTAGAATAAGAATTAAGATGAAATCCCCTTGCCACGTGGTAAACAATCAATTCGTATTAAGAAAAGTTAATAAACACCAAATCATTCATAGAATACCATGAATATAAATAGAGTAATGATAATATATATCAAATTGAAGCACAAATACACCCCATTCAATAAATATATGGCAAACAATGGAAATCTCATGGAATTAAACGTGAGGTAAGAAACCCCTTACCCAGTACTTTCCTTTAGTCGAGGGTATGTTTAACCATCTATATAAAGTATGTAGAATGTCATTAAATTATAACAGAACCATATTTATATTTATTATATCATACAATATTAATTTATTAATTTATACTATCCATTTAATAATAATTTCCTTGTTAAATAAACATTTCGGGTAATAATCGCTTCCTTTATCGTACTTGTTTTAACTTGTTAGTCGTGATTGTATCACATAGATAATGATTTAAATACATCCAAAATACAAAAAATGATTTATATATAATATATATTTAGAATATAAATATGAATAATATACATATATCTGAAATGGAAAACATCATTTATGGAGATGGTAGGTTGTATGTACGTATAAACGCTCTTTCTGTTTTCATATCATATTGAATGAAACAAAGTGAATAAGATATATTAAAGTAAATAAATAAATAAACATATATATATATAGTATCATTATTATATCATATATTACATATTATTAATGATATATATTTTATAATCATCATTGAATGTTGAATGTGGAAATAAATCACATCGCATCATGGAGACAGTAATCCGTACGTACGTAGAAGCCAAAATATCATTATATTGATGGAGAAATTGTAGGTAATAGGATGGTATATCATATATAAATAATAATTAAAATTTTATATTTATTATTTACATATGTTATACTCATTATTATACCCGTCCAAATAATCATGTGATTGGATAACAAACCACACCACGACGTAGAGACGGCAATCCGTACAAACGCACGTATGGTGACATTGTCATTTATAGGAAGGATAGAATAATGAATTCGGTTGCACCATTTTTAGAATAACATCACAGTATATATAAGATATTTGAGTTATTATTTAATAATGGAAACCATAATGAAAGGGGAAGTGGAAGAAGAATACAACTTGAAAGAGGTGGTGAAATTTTTACCTCTTCTTCACGTTCTTCATTTTGATTTGATAAAAATGTCTCCTTATGATGGCTTTCTGACCAAATGAAGGCCTATAAGATGAAGGGAAGAAAGTTGGGAGGATATCTGGGTAGTGGTCGGCTGAGCTAAATGGCTTTGAAGGTGTGAATTTGATATAAGGGGAAGTGCCCTTTTATAAGATGGGTGAGGGTCACTTTAGGAAAATCTTGAAATATGTTTTTATAATAAAAACATTTTCGGTTTCTAATGGATATCGAATGAATTATTTAAAGGATATAGTGTTATTCGGTTGAAAACATCTCATCCAATAGGTTTTATATAGGTTTATGTCAACATATTAACCATATCTTTTTGATTTAACTCTTAGTTAAATAATTTGACATTTACCATGTCTTTTTTTATTTTTATATTATATGGTTAATAACTATAATATGAACTTTAAATAGAACCACATTGGTTCTTTAATGGGATATATAATATTATTAAGGCTATTTGGCTGAACCATAGATTTTTAGGAAAATTATATCAACTAATAATGTAGTATTTGTTTTAAAAACTCAATTATGTCAATGATGACATTATTTAATAAATGTTTTTTTGTTAAAGCCCTAAAAAATTTATTACATAAAAATAAATTCATATATTCAATCCTAACATGTCATAATTACCTAGAAAAGTAGTGGAATTCATCAAAATTCTCAAATTACAATTATTTGGATATTTATAATATCAATTAGTTTAATATTTCATTATCAGAGTAATTACAGCATCATCATTGTGTCATAAATAAATTACAATATTTAATGTATAAAAATTATAAATAAAATCTAATTATGTAGGAAATAATTTTATCATTCTAATAAATTTTTATAGTCTAATTTATATTTTTTATTACCTTATATTAAAAATCGTTTAGTTATTAAACATCGAATTTAACAATTTTAACTCTTCTTTAAATAAAATAATAATAAATGTCCAAATCTAATCCAACTAGGTCAAAGTGGATCATATTTTATTCCTAAGGTTGTTTTTGGTCTAATTATAGTTATCAAATAGAATTAAGACTTTTTTAGGGTAACTATAATATTTGTTTTACCCTTAATTACCATATTTACTTTTAACGGTGGTAAATAAAAGTTAAAAGTTACTATTCATAGAAATTATTTTCATCTTATTGAACCAAAATTTACTTACTCTTATTAAATGTGTCTCTAAGATTTTTTAAATTCAACTCACTGAAGGGGAAAAATTATTTTTTATACAAATTTTCACATACTCCTAGAAGGTGGATGAAATACTGTAAAATGTTTGATAAAATTTTATATGTCTAAAATTATTATAAAATGACTCCAGTGAATTATGTTGAAAATATATTTGTATTATTTATATATTTTGAAATAAAATAAATTATAATAATATAACTAATTATTTAATAAAAAGTCATTTTTAACCAATAATGCAGTGTTCTTTCACTATTAATCAGAAATTAAATGTTTTCAGAAAAATTACAAAAATTTAGCCTAAGATAATTTTGATATTCCGAATTCAAAAATTAAGACTATTTTACAAAATTCAAAAAATAGAAGTTGAATTTATTAATTTAAAATTAATTCTCGTTGTCAAAATCATAAAGCATGTTTTTTTAAAATTAAAAACTATTAAAAGATTGACATGTGTTTATGTCAAATTTAAATGTGAAATTACTTATAATGAACAACACTGTATTAAATGATAACGTAAAATATTATATACTTCAAAACCATTCAAATTAATAATTTATTACTATATATTATTTCGATTAAATTGATTTTTTCAATTAAAATTTAGTATTTTTCATTATTCATCAAAATATGAAAGTTACCAGAAAAGTACCAAAAATTTATCCAAACTAAATTATTATGTCCCGATTATAAAAAAGAATTTAATTCCATTAAATTGATTATATAAAAGTGTTACATTTTTTTAAAAAAGGATTCTCTATTAAATAAGCGGTATAATTGAATATTTTTAAAGACTTCTTTTATTTGAAAAATCAATTTTTCCCTTACATTATGCCTAAGAGACACAAAATATGAATTATAAAAATATATGGAGTATATAAAATTTAAAATTGTGTTAATATTATTCTTAAAAAAAATTCAGCTAGTTTTTTAAGTCGTGGTACGCTCGATCTTGGTGTTGCGTGTAATACATGCTATTGAATTACTTTAAGGGGATAACATAATATAAAATCTTGGGGTGTTAGAAAAATAATCATATAAAATAGGGACTATGATCATAGATGTAATAACTTATAAATTAAAACAACATTTGAACATATATGTTACATGGTTTTAATATATAAATTCTATGTAATTTTTCTATCATGATTTCTTACAAAAAAAAAGATCAATTCCTTCTTAATAGTTTTTAAAGTGTTTGTGAATTTCTAAATCATATCCCCCATGAGTGTCAAACCTAATTTGTTATATGGAAAATTTATCATGTGCCATGTGACAAAGAATTCTAATCACAATTCACCCTTTCTGGGGTTATTACCCTTATTTTTAGTTTTACGAGAGCCACATCAACATGTAGTATCCATATTGGAATGTAATTTATTTGAAACCACTAAATTTATAATTCAAAAAAAAATGATATTATCTTATACAGATATATATATATATATATCCTTACATATCCCACTAAAAAATTAATTTACTATTCCAAAAATTAATTATACCTTAATATGATACAATGTATATTGAAAAATTCATTATAAAAATATTATTAAATGATTCTTAACATAAAAAAAATATATGAAACAAAATGAACTTGTGTCTGAGATTCATGGGAACAACAACTTCATAATATATTTCTATGAAACTAAAATAAATCATCTATATATTATTCTTTTTAAATATATCATATATCCAATTATGATCCTGAAACTATATTGGATAACATGTTTAATACATAAATGAAATAGGTTAATTAAAAAGCTATGTATGGAAATTTACATAATATCAAATAACACCTTATAAGTAAAATATAATAAAGAATATCACAAAGTAGATGGTACATGAATAAATAATAGGAGTATATCAAAATTAACATGTCATCATAATATAATGACACAATAGGAATGTGGCTAAAATATATAAAATTTCATAATGATTTTTCAATGATAACTACCATGACAATATTATAAGAATGAAAGTGTACAATAATGGATTAGGTTTAATCTTTTTTTCAATTAATAAATATCACGAAAGAGATAAATGAATAATAAATTGGATAAGAATACATTTTCACCTATAATAACATGTACATGATTATTTGTCCTGAAAAGGAAATATATTATAGTGAATAGACATAAAAATTACCCAAGGACTTAAATGGGTCGAATTTTAGAAAAGATCATATGGCTTGTATTACTTAATCATAGGTGTTTTGAAAATTATTGTAATATAAGAGGGGTAAATACATTTGTATTTAATTTAGAATCATTATATAAAAATAAAAATATAGAGAAAATTATATAGACATATAATAGTAGTAACCCCATTAAAAATGGTGGTCTTGGGTGTTCTATTAACGTATAATTTAGAATATATTCACTTTATATTAAAAAAATTTAAAATCATATTATATTTTTAAATACATTATTTAATGAAATATATTGGTATATTATATTTATTATAATATTATTATGTTTATTAATTATCATTTCATGAAGATATGATTTTTAATTTCACTATTTTGGGGCAATCATTTCATGGTTCTAGGTTGGATAATTCGTGTATATTTTCTAGACGTTCACAAGATATTGGAATAAAAAAATACATGTTAAAGAGTAATCATTTAATAAAGGAATCATATTTCTTATAAAATACCAACATGTGTTTTGATATAGGTATGATTCACATAGTGAAAACAATATAGTTTAGCAGTTTTTTCATTTAGATAGTTTTACAGACCATCAGATAATAATTTGATTTCACATAATGTTATGAATATATATTCTTTAATGATCATGAATCTATGTTTTATATATATCAATAAGATAATTTCAGAAAATTATATGTGAATATAATCTTGCAATGAATGTATTCATGAAAAATAATAAATCATCATCCATGAATGTGGTGAACCTACATAATATGGAAAATGATTTCATATTTCAAAATAAGTGGAGATGTGGGAGTGGTGGGCGGTAATATTTCATTCCATATATATACATATTGAGATATATATGATACTTAATTTGTTATTCCGCTTTTTATGAGGCTTGAAAGAGGAAAGTTGAAGAAGAAAACTATTTAATGGAGGAAAATTTTGAATATTACTTCTTAAATGATCCCTCCTTTAAAAAATCATTAGAGAAATTTTATTATAACCCATATTGAGAACATAAGAACAATGACGTGGGGGAGATGATTGGGAAGTCAGTTGGGTCGCAATTTTGAAGGCTTTATGGCTTCAAATATGGTAGAAGATAAGGTTGTGGTGGTGTCATTTTTATGATGAGGAAACGAGTGTTTTTAAATATTATTTTAATTAGTTTATTATTTTTAATTAAAAATAAAAATACCATTGATTATTTAGACTATACCATAAATGGTTCAATTTATTTTGTTGTACTAATATATTAATTGATTTATGACTAAAAATTCATTTATTTACCTAATAATTATCTATATTTTATTTTACAATATTTTAATACTTTAAAAAATTATAATTTTATAGAAATATACCAAAAATGTATCCTACACATTTTAAGACATATAGAATAATAAAATGGAATCCATTTAATGAAAATAATTTTCTATATATTAGAAAATTATAGATTTAAATTAAATTATTATTTATTTAGAAAATACATTTTTTTAAATGATAGTATGTTTATATACCCTTTAAAATACCATTTATCATCTTAAAACAATTATACTATCATTATAATAAAACATTCTATTAATTTATAAATAAATTATATTAAAATAATTAGTCCACAAATTATTTCATTTTTTGTAAAAGTGAAGTAAAATAATTTGTGTTCTACAAAAATAAAGGAACTTAATTTTATATTTTTAAAACATTAATTTACTTGAACCATGGTATCAATATATCATATTTTTTTTTATGATATACCTAAATAGTATTTTACTTGTCCACATATGAGGATACTATTCTAAAAATCATGTTTCTATTTATAAGGGTCATATTATAATTCCAATAGTCAATGTACCATTCCAATTACTAGATAAATATTCCAAAAACATATTTTTAATTGTCATATATATTTTATAAATTCTCAAAATTACTCATATTTCATTAATTCCTTATCCACTGTAATTTTCTCCCAATGATACATAAATATCCATTTTCAAAATGTATATTCTATTACTATTATTCCATTACATTTTAAATGTCTTCATTATGACTGGGATTATTCTAGGTGATTGAGAATATTCATGTTTACCAATTTTGGGTATATTATTTTATATTTATTATCCCATTTTAATTACATCAATTATTATTTGTATATTTATTATCTATATGTAACATTAAAATTACTAGATAAAACTTGTGTTGGTTCTATCATTTGGTTCATGTGTTTTGATAACTAAGATGCAATTAAATAACCAGAAGGGAAATTACATTGATAAAATAATGGGACGTTACAATATCCTTCTGTTAATAAATGGCATGAGAGAACAATACTCTTTAAAGGATCTGTTTTAAACCATCAAAGAAATGATCAATCATTTTTTCCATAATATGTATGTAGTCTGCATCATGCCTAGATAACCATGTAATTCATCCCTAATATTACGTTACTTCTTCTTCTACCATTTCTTTATTATTGAGAAAATTTCATTACATTACCACTTCTGTCTAATGAGGAATTATTTTTTCTGATAATTAATCACTAAGTGTTCCCCAATCCATGAACTTAATCATATCTTCCCCTTTATAATTAACAATTACTGACCACAATTTTTCCACATCTCCCTTTAGAAGAAAAACCAACATGATGAGTTTATCCATTTAATTACATCCCAAATTGAAAAAATATATTCTCTAGGTAAATTTGGCATTTTTCTATTAGAAATAGATTTAATTCTCCATATAAAACATGAGAATATTTTCAAATTAAGTGATCCCCAAAAGTTATGTCATACTTCAAATCAGTAGGTCCCTCTAAATGGGAAATATTATTTTCCACAACCAGTGTCAACTACATTAATATGGTTATTAAAAAATATATCTAAACTCCATATCCATTTACATATCTAGATGAAATATCCCTAAATTTTCTAGGCTAACCATATTAGGTTTTAATATAATAATTATTTCTTTTAATACATTCTAGATTAGCTTAATTTACACATTAACTCAATTGTATTAATCAAATGAATAAAAAGGTTAATAAATAATAATTTATTATTAAATAATGTAATTAAATTAATTATATAGATAATTTTGATACTATGTTATTTTTAATTTATAAATTAATAATAGAATTATGAATACTTAAATTATATTTTATTATAGATGTCCATTTTATAATTTGATTTTAAATATATAAATTATTATATTAAGTATAAAACTATATGTGTTAATTTCTCATGAATTTACAATTTTAAACTATTTACTATATTAAATGGATATTTTTTAAACATATATTTCATAAAATTTTTGTATCACAAGATATACTAATTTGAAAAAAATGTAAAAATTATGACATTATGATATAATATAATTAGATTTTTAATTTTATTGAATAATTTGACATACAATATTAATTAAAATTTATAATTAAAATTTATAAAATTTAGTTTAAAGAAATATGTATATATATATATGTAAAGATATATATATATATATATTAAACACTGTTTATTATTTCCTATGTAAGAATATTAAAAAAATTAAATGAATAAAAGTATTAAATATAAAATAAAAGGTTAAAATTTTAATGTAAGATATATTATTATATATATTAAAATAAATATATGATATTTTTAAATAAATAATATTGGAACATTTAAATATTATTAAAATTGTGAAAAATAGGAAATCAATAGTAGAAGTGGAGATGTCAAAAACCAAAAGGGGATCAATCCCAGGTTGGATTCGGTCATAGAATGGGATTCGAATGCAAAAGGGGGAGTCAGACATCGGTCTATGATTTATTAATACATCATTTCACTCCTCTTACATGTTAGGAATCTTCATGGTTAATATCAATAGTGGTTTTTTAAAAGCAAGAGGTCATCACATGATAATTATATTCATGTCATTAATTATTTCAATAACATTCCTCTTATTTATAAGATTTTTTTACAATTAATTGAACGTGTATGTATATAATAACATTGTGTTTGAATCTTCTTGATTTAACTATTTTAAAATTTATTTTTGGTTCATTAGTTCCCTTGTTTTCATCTACCTTCTTGGTTTGCATCATTTTCAATGATGTCGTTTATATATATTAAATATTTGAAATGGAATATATATTTCCCCCCATGATTATGAATCTGAAATCATTTATAAAATGTATCTTCGTCAAGGATCCTCCATGAGTATTATTATTTGTTTTATTTTTTTTCATATATATTTGTATATATTTTTACATTATAGTCATATTTATAACATATATTATGTGTCCTTTGATAACCACAAAGATTATGTAAATTAATTCTCCATCTCAAATTTTCAATGATAATGTATTATATTTAGATAATTTGACATCATATAAGATAGCAATGTTTCATATTTGGAGATATTACATAGAGGTTTCTAGGTGGGTTTTTTTAAAAAAAATCGATTGAAATCGAAAATGAATTGAATAAATTTTTATACAATGTCTATAATATTGTGATGATCAACTTTGTGTTCTAATATTTTTCATAATAAAACTAAACCTATCCAAAGTGAAAATGATGTTTCTAATAGTATATCAAAATGTTTAGTGTAATATATAAAATGAGTCCATTTATGGCCAACGATTCATATGATGTATAAATATCATGTATAAGAGCCCATAGTGTGAAAAATATATTTTTTGGAATCATCATTAAATGTTATTTCATCACTTACCATGAACATAGTGGATATGAATCAGGAATCATAATCAAGGTGTAGATAAATTTACAAGAAATTTGATACTCATGAAATATTTTTTTTTTAAATAATATAATATCTTGTTATCACTTCATATATGAAGACATATGTTTTTCCTCATATCAGAATGATGTTATAAACCATTGTTGTATTTATTCTCAGTATATTCCTCCATAAAACATTGATTAAATCTTTCTATATAATAAGAGGTACTCAAGGTTTTTTGTAAGCTACGATCTATAGGTAGATAAATGTTGAGGCATGGTATATTTGATTTTAAAACCCATTATATAATATTTTTAAATCAATCATTATTTTCAACTGATAAAATGTGTATTTTTTTAAAATTATCTCTTACCAATTTTTTTAATATTTAATTAATTTTTATGTATTTTTTGATGAAGGATTATTTAATTTTTGTTCAAAAAATACTATTTTATGATTTAGAAAACCATATTTATAAATATTTTTTTTATTAAATGTAAATTGATATCTAATGTTTTTTTAAAAATTTCAAAATTATTATATTATATATAAAATGTTTCTATAAATTCTAGGGATTCCATTAATTTTTAAATGGATTTTGTTTATATGCACTATATTTTTAATTTTTATTCTATAATTTTTATAAAAATTGGTTTTTCCATGTTTAATATTTATTATTTATTTATAATTATTTTATATAAATATTAGATTTTTCAAAATCAACAAAATTAATTTATTTTCACATATAAAACCTATGATATTATTTATCTCATTTTATTAAATTTGACAACATATATATTTATTGAAAATTTGAATAAATATAATTTTAATTTTAAAATAAATCTATTTAATATGTATTATTTTAGAATTCGTACATGGGTGTTATGATAAAAGATGAATAATGGGAAGTGAACCCAAAGTCTAAAGAATATATTTTCATCAAAGTGATATTAAACCCTTAAGTATTCCACATGGACTTGGATTTTAATTAATTTTATCTAAAATTATTATATTATAAATGGTAAGTGATTATTTTAAAGGGTGATGGTTATATTATACAAATAGTTTTTTACTAATATACATACAATATTCAAAAACGGTTTTATGAAAATTAAAAATAATTAATTTCTATGTTGATTTTTTAAATTTCAATCTCAAATTAGTTTTCTTTTGAAGAAACATTTCACATTAAGGAATATTTGAAAGTATTTTTTCTAAAAAAGCCTTTCAATTTGAAACCCCTTACTGTTAATTTATTTTCTCACCAAATGTTTTAAAAAGATTTCTTTACGGTTAGTAATGTACTATATACTCTTTAGAGAAGTATTTAATAAATGATAATATCATGAGTGAAGTTTATATTGGATTAAATGTTTTTTAAAATAATATTTTTCATTTTGTTATGAAATTTATTTTTTATAAGAATTTCTATGTTTTTTAATATCTATACATAAAAGATTCCATGTAATGTTTTCACTCAACATTATGTAATCATATTAATTTTTATATTTTTAATTATTTATCTCTTAATTATTTTTATAACCAAGGAATATAAATTAAAACAAATAATGCGCTTTATAGCACCAAATTAGTAATCCTAGTTAGAATTGTTTAAATTTGTATTAGAGGGGATTTGATAAAATTAGTGTTTTTAATTTCATTATTTGGAGAAAATGTAACAAATTACTTTTGTAATTTTAGTTATAATTGTTATAAGTCGTTTCATAGAATTTGAGATTAAATTGATTATAGATAAACCATTAAAATAAAATTTATTGTAGTTCTTGCAGTTAAATAATTTAAATTTCTATATATTTATATATATTATTTAGATGTCAAAAACCTAATGAGAATAATTTTTTGGATATAATTATCAATAAAAATGATTATTTTTATTTATTTTACAAGATCTAGAACATCAATGTCATAAAATGTATAAGGTAATAAGAATCGTTGGGGAATAATCACTACAACGAAGTTTGAATGTATCATCCTAATATTTAACATGTGAAAATATATTTTTGATACTATCAAGATTTTATTAATTTTCAAATTAACTCGATAGTAAAAAAATATTCAAAACAATGCGTTAAAAAAATATAATTTATACATAATAAAACTACATGAAAATTTTATAGGATCAATGAAAATCCTGTAAGATATTTTGTTATTAAAATGTAAATAATCTGGGTCAGATATTGCAAGGTATTCTACAATGATGGTAATGAACCCCCTCCCCACCCCCAAAAATATGTATCCACCAATGAAATAAAATAATATAGTGATCTATAATAGCTCATCCTTCTCATTTCCATGATCTCTCTATTTGACATTGAATACTTCATATAGTTTTATTCCCTTTTAGCATGTAAAACAATTTTATTGGGATAATTAGAATGATTAAGACATCCAATCTAATGGTTTCCCCTAGTAATTTGTAAAATAAATATTATTATTGGTGATGTAGGTGGTTATACCAACAAAAACATGAATATATAATGATATAACGAGTTCTTATGTTGTCAGTTCTTTGTAATATCATTATACCTGGAGTGTAATGATCTTATTTTGTGTTTATTATTGCGATACAAAATAATTTAAATAAATAAATACATTACGTAATGGATATTAATGTTTTACATAATTTGAATAAATGATTTCCATCTTAGTATGCTTATTTAAAAGGATTAAATTTATGTTAATGATTTGTTGATCATATCATTAATAGGTTCTCTAATTTTGTGTTTTTCAAGGATTGATTTTGATGTTTATATCGATCCTTAATGATATTAAAACAACATTTTTATCCTTTAATTTGATCCTTAGATTCATTCTTTCATGCCATGTTAGGAAAATACAAGTTACATGATGGAGGATATAGTCCACACAATGCATTCATTATTATTTCAGTTTTTAAGGGAAATGGGAATGTTAGTTAGTGTTAATTTTAACAATATTAAAAAAAATTATACTATATATAAATAATCAATAATGGAAAATTTGAATTATATTATTTTAACAGAATAAAACAATCATAATGATGTTATAAAAAATATTGAACATGTGTTTAGAAAATTCCTTTTTTCCTTGTAGTATTCCTTGAAAAGGAAGGGAGTTGGCTAATATATTCCAACAAAAATATAATTATATTAAAATTAGAATCTAGGGTTCAGACCTAGATTATAATTATTATATTAATTATAATTTTTAAATTGGTATCGATAGATTGGTGACATTCCCCTTTATAGGTGAAATAAGGTTATTTTTTGGTAATACAGTAAGGTAAAGGGTTAGAATAGAATCAGATTTGTATAAGGTGGATTTGGAGTGTTATATTAATTATGTGAAAAATGTTATGTGAGGTACATTGGTATGAATTAAATATATAATAATCCATTATAAAAGTTGTATGTTCCCTTTAAAATATTAAAATTTCCAAATGGCTTGTTTACCCATTTCACCCTTATTAATATTGATTAACGATTAACCCTATGAATTATTTTATTACTAAAAATATAGTATGAAACTTATATACTTTCTATGCCTTCCTGGTCCATTACATTGTGAGTTTGGCAATTGGATCTTCTTGTAGGAGTCTTGGAGGGAGTTTGGAGGAGTTCGGTTGATATAGAATGAAGCAAGGAGGTTACACATTGTGTAACATGGTTTCATGGAATAAAGGTAGGATTCATGACTTGCCATATAAATATTCAAGAAATGATTACTATTACAAGGAAAGAATGTTTGAATCATTCCATGTGATATTTCAGTGTTGGAAAAATAAATTAATCTGAGAGGCAACCTGTTTTCGGTAGAAGTGAACCTCTAGGGATTTTATGACATGAAAGAGGATTACACATTGTGTAATCCCCTAATTATGAAAAGTTTTTAATCACTCCAGCTACTCAGTTTTCACAAATACTATAACATAAATAGTATAAATTATTTTAGAAAAATCATAAGTCCCCCATGAAGTTATTTGAACCCCATTCCACTCTCTTTGATATGTTGATCTCTTTGATCATTTGTTGATGATCTGTGGTTGTCTGAGGTATATTCTTCATTCATTTCCTAGAAATTTACCTTGGTTGGGTCTCATTATAATATATATATATATATATATATATCATCATCATGTCATGGTGTGGTCATATCCATGTTTTTTAATGGGGCCAATCTCATACTTTATTGGTGTGATGGTACCATGACGTCCTTAGATGCATGCATATCTTGTGTGATAGATAATCTAAGGACCATTAAATGATATTTTCTCATGAGAAGGAAGTTGAATACCATTTTTTGTAGATATTCACCTGTTTCTCTTTATCTATGCATCATGCGGGATGCGTTTTTCTTTTGTTATCCTAAGATTATGTTTATCTCAGCAGAATCAATGATAATGAACTAGATTATTGAATTGAAAGTGTATAGGGGTTTAATGAACTTTTTTACATGTTCTATTAATATTAGTGGTGTTATAATTATACTGATCACACGCCCTACTGAAAACTGTGGTCATTGGTGGATTTATTTGCACTGGTTATAACTTTTTTTCATTCTTCATTTGTTGTAGTTGTTGTGTTATCGCCTTAAATGGAAACTACTAAATAACATACACCAAGATAATAAATGGATTTACCTGGATTGTACAGATTTTGTGATAACTCATATATGGAAACTCATCACTTATTAAGGTATCTCTTATTAAATCATTATTTTTCATTTTTTTGGTTTGTGTGGTGATATGGTTTTGAGTATGGTTGTCTGTTGTGTGTGTGGGTTTCTCATTTTTGTATGACTGGATTGTTCAGAAGGTGTGACAGAATATTAGGTGGAGATATTGACTATTATTTAAATGTATATGTGGTGTTGTCTAGTGGGGCTTAATTCAGATTGTGATTTGGTTGTGTTTCTAGATTATGTTGGGAGATTAAGACTTGTCTGTTATTATGGGTAATTCCCCTGGGGTATCTTCGTGTTCAGTCTTGGTAATTTTTTTATTGTTCTATGTGGTTCTTGGTAGCTACCAGGATTGTAATAGTATAAATTAATAAATAATTAATTAAAAAAATTTGGGACTATCTTTTGTTGGTCTAGTTAATGGAATGAATATATGAATGTGATTGAATAATTATAATGGTTTAATAAAATTGGTTTTGAAATGGAATGATGTATTGTATTTTTGGGAGGTTATTTCATTTAGAGGTAATAACATGGGTGGAAATTATGAGTTCTAGTTAGTCATTTAAGAAACCATATTATGGGAATGTGGTTCGGGTATGAAATATACATATTTCTATTTTCCTTTTGATTTATATATTCACCAAACACTAGTTTAATACTATGTGTCAATCACCCTCATCATTGTGGGGTAGGGTGTCTTTCCCAAACATCATGTTTTGATGACGGATGGATGTACACCCTCTCTACCCCGCACCTTATTCTTGGAGGAGGTGGCTCAAGATTCATTGGGCAGGAAGTGCTTTGTGTGTCCTATGTGTGTGCATTAGTGTTTTTCCCATCTATCATTCAGATGAGATGAGTTTTTTTTTCCAATGTGTGTTCATGATCAATTTTTTATACCTTCTCATGTGTTTTTGGGATGTGAAATAATGTGTTTCCCATGTGTTTATGAGTGTGAGGTTATTTTTTATTTGGACTAGGTGTCTGTGGGTGGGATGTGATGTGTTATTTGGAACATGTGTCTATAGGGAAAAATATGATGTGGCTCTTATCTGTGGTAATTGGAATATGTGTGGTTTTAAGGCTCGAGTGTGTGTGGGAGGGTTGTGATGTGGTCTGTTTGGATGATAAGAGAGTACCAAAGTGTTTGATGTTAGGGTGTTAGATTATATAATCAGTGGGATGTGGTGAGGTCTACCCTATTATCAATATGAATTACATTACATTTCATTACTTTTGTTATTTGTTTAGTGTGCCTTGGTATGGTTAAGGTGGTTAGTATACCATTGAAGGTACTGTTTGGTTCTACTATTTTCTCATAGGGGAATTTTTATGATTCTTTCACACGTGCATGGGATACTTTGGAATTCCTACAATGAATACCAATATGCTTCACAAATAAATATGAAACTATTTTCAAGTTTCCATGATGACTTCTTGGGATATTCAAGACATTAATATATTGGATCATGATTTTTTATTTCACTGCCTAGATTTACATTTGGTACCTACAATGATGATTTTTGTTTTTTATTAGTTCTATTTTAAACATTCATATAGGAATTAATTGTGTTTCACACACACACACACACACACATATATATATAATGGAGTTTTCTGGGAATAATCAACTTATCTCTTGATTAGGATTATTTTAAATGGGAAATGCCTCTTAATTTGGGAGTTCTTTCTACCACTGGTGTCAGTCACTACACTGAGTCCTAGTAGAGGTAATGCTCAGGGTCATTATCTCACATTCATCATTTCTATCCTAGGAGAGTAATTTTGGAGGGAGGGGGTTGTGACATAATTATATAAGAGGTGATTGTAAAGAGATATGATGGATTTTGGAGAAAGGTACAGTGAAAAATAAATGGGTTGGTAGGGAAATAGATTCGTGTGATCCTCATTCATGAAATAGGGCAGAGAAAACTTGTTGAACATGGGTATTTAGGGTCCCTTGTGACCTAAGGCAAGAACTGTAAACCTACTGAACAACCATGTGAGGCTAAACCGTTTTCTAGGTAAAGACCAAGGAGAAACCATGCATTATAATGACTTTTGTTATTGTATTATTTGGGTTTTTTGGGATATTTGAAATTCTAGAATAAGTGAGTAAAAAAATAATATAAATAAAAAAAATTATCATATTATTCATGATTTTGAATTCCTAGTTTATGATTCAGGTATGGAACTTGTTCTTCGTCTGTTTGTTGATCAGGTGGTTGATGCTCAATAGGTTGATCCCTTTGATCTGTGGAAGGATGATCTTGCGGATTAGGATGAAGAGTGGTATATAAAATTATGTGATCTTTAGTGGAAGTATATGGGAAAGTATGTGGGATTTTTTCAGATGTGGAGACAGAGGAATGGAACAAGGAGTTTGAGATCACATTTTGTTTGATTTGGGATTCAATAGAGTACTGGGTTCATTTAGAATGTAGTCAAATGTAGGGAGCTACAGATCATTGGTGGAAACTTTATCTATGTTAGATGAAGGAGATATATGTTTTGTGGGTTAAAATTTGAAGGAGTTCCTAGCAGAGTTCTACTTATTGACTATAAATTTTGAGAATTGTCAGGATCCACTCATCCTTTAGTAGGTTAGTATATTAGTGTGGGAACTTGGGATCAAGTTCAAATACCCTCTTTTCTTATCCCCATAACTATTTCCAAATGTGGAGTCTCTTGAAATACATCCTATTAAGGACCTCCGCCCTCTTATCTAGTATTTTGTTACTCCTTTTACACTAGAAATGTATTTAGAGGATCAAAAAGCGGAAGAGGTAATTGATCAGATGCACTCATGTGGAGGTGTACCTTGAGGAGGGAGCCAACATAATTTCTTTGAGGGGTAGGGTTGTCAACAATTGGTTCTTGATTCCATGACCTTTGACATTTCGATTAGTAATGAGTCGACCTCAACATTTACTCTTCAGTTCTTCAAGTGCTAGTGGTTTTTCTTCCCTTTCAGGGGCTTGGGGAAAGGGTTTTCATTATTGGGGTACTAGAAAAATTTTATAATCACTGTGAATATTCCTTTTGATATTATTTTGGTGAGGAGGATTGTTTTAGTGTAATCCTTATTAGTATAATCTATTATGGATTTTTCAGTAACATGGGAGAAAATGATATTTCTTCACTGAGGGGATATAGAGAAAGTAGGGGCAGACCACAAGGTGTTCCTCAGGGACCATGTCTCGAACATGGTCATAGAGGCTGTCATCAATAGAGGGAAATAGGGGTCGTGAATGGTCAGTTTCATGCAATATAGGTAGGAGTTTCGGCATGTCTAAAGATTGTTAGAGGTATGATAAAATTATTTACTACCATTTCTTATTATTTGTTTGATTTGGGATCATTTCAATACATTTATATCCAGACTATCCCATACTCTATGACTAGTTGTAGAGAATATTCTTATGCCCCTGGTGTTGATTAAGCTGGTAAGAGGTCAAAATAACTTGTTTGATGTGTTCCAGGGATTTAAACTTATGATGGGATGTCATCAATCCCTTGGAGGATCTTTTATTGCTGAAGATGCAACCAAATGATGTCATTCTTTCCATAGATTGATTGTATATTCATCATTCTTTTATCTAATACTTCTGAGGGAAATTTGTGTTTTTAGATGTGGATAGTCAGCATGTGGTTTTCATTTGGAGTTGTGGTTTTCATGTGGGAAGTCCACAAGTGGAACTTATTCTTTAATTATTGGATGAGATTTCGGTGGAATCAGTGGACATTGAGATGGCGGATGTCCATAGGTTTTTTGGGCAGTTCATGGAATTTATATTTCATGGAGTCTATGATTTTAAAACCCTTCCTTAAAGTTGAGTACAATATAGACTTTCAATTATGCTCTTATTCAATATCAATAGATCATTATCAGATACCACATTCTGAGTTGTGGGAGTTGAGGATTTAGATAGATGATCTTATGATGATAGGTTTTATACAGCCTTGTTTTTCACCATGGGGTACTCATGTGTTTTTTCCAATGAAGGGGGAGGTATTATGAGGTACTGAATAGACTACAAGAGGTTAAATCTGGTTATGGCCTAGATACTGTACCCTCCTATGTGGATAAATGATCTTTTTGATCTGCTAAGATGGTCAAGTAGGGCTTCTATGATCATTATTAGGTCAGGATATCGCCGTAAGAGTGTGGATGATGGTGATATCCTAAAGAATACATTCAAGTGTAGGTATGGACACTATGATTTCATAGTCATCCTTTTTTGTCTTTTGAAAACACCCACTATATTCAAGGGATTCATGAAATCAATCATCAATGATTTCTTGGAATAGTTTGTGAGCATATTCATCAATGATATCATGATTTACCAAATTGCTGGGGAGGATAATTTCAATAATGTAAAAACTATCCTAACGGTTCTTCGATGGGACAAGATTTATTGAAATTAGTCCTACTGTATGTTTTGGATATGGGAAGTACAGTTTCATGGACATGTGATGTCTCAGTAGCGTGTAATGGTGGACTTTACCCAGGATTATTTATTTGTTTCTGGGGAAGCACCCATTAGTGTGGTAGTGGTTCATAGTTTTCCTGATCTCATGGGAAATTATTTGTTGTTCGTACCAAATTTATCATGATTTTTTTCTCTATTTATAGATCTAAATATAATAGAATAAGATTTTGTGTTGAGTAAGTAGTGCAAAAACAGACTAGTTATCAATATCGTATATAGTTTACTGCTCTAGTGATCAATTTTTCTAATGAAGGAGTGATGTCTACGGTGTTTTAGATGCTTCCCTTATAGGGTTGGGATTCATCATAATGAAACATCAAGAAGTGATAAATTATTTGTCCTAGATGTAACATTCCCATGACTGTACTACGTCACTCACTTTCTAGTGTTAGCAATAGTTGTTTATTCACTAAATCTGTGGCAACATTACCTCAATGGGAAGATTAATGTGGTCTTCACGAACTAAATGAGATTGAGGTAAATATTTTCCTAGTGTGATTTGAATTTTCAAAAGTGGTGGTTGAAATAGTTTTTTCTTGATGATGATTTTAAGATCTCCCGCACCTAAAATACGGGGAATTTATTGTTTGATTCTTTGAGTAAAAAAATGGTAGGAGGTTTTTTGGGAATCCACTAACACAATGAATGTGATGTATTATTTGACATCCATTCACATAATTGTAGTAATGGATGGTGGTAGAGGCTATATGATCTAGATGATAGTTTAGTCTTCTTTGATGTAGTTGGTGGCGAAATGTTAATGGGGAGACTCAAAGGCAAAGGTGTTGTGAATTTTTTTTTGCCACAGTTATACTATATAAGGATGGTTAGAGGATAGCTAGAATAAGATGATGTTATGTGGGAGGTTGTTTCTTATGGTATCATCCTTAAGCCATGGGTAACCCTATGAGAAAATCCATCAGAATTTCATACCATTTCCACTTCAGTAAATCCATGGGCTAAAAATTCACCAAGAACATAGTGCTCTGGATTTAATTACTCGAACACCAAAGCATATTCCCACATACCCTAGTCTGGAGGGGAATATATCAAGATTTTGGGACCATGTTATACCTCTGTATTTCTTTCCACCCTTATAAAGATGGGATTTTATAGCCGACTATCTAGACATTGGAGGACATGTTACAAGCATCCTTCCTAGACTTCAGCAGATATTGGGTAGCAAACCTTCCTTTAGCGTAGTTTTATTATAATATTAGATATCACCCTTCCATTAGAATGGCACTATTTTTTGTATTTTATATGAGACATTATCAATCTCTATTGTGCTGGACAGAGGATAGGGGGTAGCTATTCATGGTCCTGGGGTAGTACAAAGTATGATAGAGAAGGTTTATCTTGTTCGTGAGAGGATGAAGTGGAACATGATAGGAATATGTATTATGGCGATCATAGGAGGAGGAACATGGATTTTGAGGAAGGGTACCAAGTGTTTCTGAAGGATTCCCCTCGACATGGGGAGCTGAGGGTTGGAAGTACAATCAAGATTTATCCATTGATTAATGGACCCTTAGATGTGTTGGGACTAGTTGGAGAAGTGGAGAACCAGTTTTAATTTCCACCAAAGTTGTAGATTATCCATGATGTCTTCCATGTCTCTAAACATCACCTGTATCCTCACGATGACTCCCATTTCCCTGACAGGTGAGTGTTTCATATCTAGGATGTTGCAACATCTGTGTAATGGCTGGTAGAGATCATATATATTTTGGATAAGGTGATATATGAATATACCATTCCATTTATTCAAATTTTGTGGAGGCTTGGTGGCCTAGAAGAGAGTACATTGGTGCAATAAAAGTAGATTTGTTCCCAGTACCAAGAGATCTTTTGAGTTTTTCCTTATTCACATCAGTTTTGAAATGTAATGTTTGAACCTTGTTTTATGAAATGAGTTCTTTTTCCCAATTGTGGTGATATGTGTGGTGAAATGTGTGATAAAATCCTAATGTGTGAAAAAGGGAGAACCAAATTCCTAATTAAGATGCATTAATTTAGATTGATTAAATCCATTTATGTGTGTTAGTTCCACTGAGATCAGATAATATCTTCACATGGAATATGGAATTCCCTATTTCATGGGATCAGAAAATCTGGTTGCTGATCTCATGTGTTGTGTCTTCTGTTTATTCTGGTTGTAATGGTAAGGATCTGTTATAGGTTTCTCTAGGGGAGTTCTTCGATATTGGGGTTTCCACTCAATATTTTGCACAACATAGTGTAGTTTATCATTGAACATTGATTTTTTTAGTTGTTAGTAGGGATTCATGTGTAGTGAGATCCTTGAATGGTATCTTGTGGGTTGGTTTTTTGGACCCCATTTTACTCCTTATATTGGTTTTGTATTCTCAGGTATGATATTTATTTGAGAGGTATCTAATTTATTTTTTGTGCCTTCGAGGTTTCCTACATTATGAGTTTGGTGATTGGATGTTCATGGGGGAGGCATAGAGGGAGTTTGGAGATGTTCATTAGTTAAAAGATATAGGTGAGGAAGTTACAAATCGTGTAAATTTATTTCACACAGTGAAGATTTGTTTCACCACTTTTCATGGATTGCTTCATAACATGTAGAATTTTACATGGCCTAAATGTGGGATTCATGACATGTAATATTTCAAGGTTTGAAAAATAAAATAAAATGAGTGGTTAAAATGTTTTTGGAAGAAGTGAACCTCAAGGGAATTAACAGAGTAGAGAGGGATTAAATGTCATGTAATCCCCCTAATTTTTCAATGTTTTAAATCATTCTAACCCCTGGGGTTTTCATATATCCAATAACTGCAATATTCTCAACCATTCTAGATGAACCCTGGGATCCATGAGGAGTTCTTCGAATCCTCCTCCACCATCTTCAATTTATTCATATTAGTGAACATGCATTGATGATCTATGGTGATCCAAGGTACATTTTTCCAAAATTTTCAAGCAGTTTCCCTCTGTTGGGTCTCATTCTCTTCCATATCTCATTGCCCTTCCATGATGTGAACATATGCATGATTCTTAATGGGGTCTATCTTGGATGTTGTTGTTGAAGTTGTGTCGTGTCATCCTCGTATGGATTAAAGTCTTATAGGATAGTTGATCAGAGCACCATTATGTGATTCTTATTCATGAAAATTTTCTTGAAACGACATATAAATAAATATTTATTTATCTCTCATTATTTTTGAATCATATATGTGGTTTTTTTGTTACCCATAGATTATGGTTGTACTGTCTTAATCAAATATTATTAACTATATAATTTAATTGAAATTGTGGAGGGGTTTGTCACCCTTTTTCATAGGTTTTCTTATCATTTTTTATACTGTGAATATTCAGGTTAAAACACCCCATAGAAAATGGTGGCTATTATTGGATTATTTTGTGTCGGTTATATCTATTCGGTGTGCTTTTTTTTTGGTTCTTGTGCAATCACCCTAATAGGAAATTATAAAATCATGTACACCCGGTTAAAGAATATATTCCCTTACACTATATATATTCTCTGATAATACATTAGTTAAAAAAGAAGAACTAAATAAGGGATTCCATATTAAATATGGAATATTTATTTTTTGTTTGTTTTTTATGGTGATATGTTTGTGAGAGAGGATGTGTGTTGTGTGTGGTTTTCATGGTTGTGTATGAAATTATGGTATATAAGGTTTGATTGAATGATAGGGTGATAGATTGATTATTTCAATAATGGAGGATATGTTTTGGGAAGTAGATATGTAATCTAGTTGTGATTTGGATGTGTTGTTGGATGTGGTTGATAGTTTTGTAATTTTTTTTGTTGGTAAGGGTAATTAGCCTAGGGTTATTCTATGGTTGGGCTTCGATATATTTCTTATTATGAGTTGTTCTTGTTAGACTCTCATATAGTAATGTAATTTATTAATAAATTATTAATTAATAATGTTTGAGACTGGATTGGTATGGTTTAGTTAACAAAATATATATTTGAATTTCGAATAATGAATGTTAATGGTTTAACAAAAATAGTTGGATTTTGATTGATGTTGAGGCTTGTTTATTGGTGATTTCATTTAGAGTTTTATGATATATTGGTAGTGTGGAGAGCTGGTTTTCTGTTGTAGAACACCTAGGATGGTCATGAGTTACTGGTGGCGATAACACAAGTTTTTTTGAGAAGCTTGTGTATTGTGGGAAGGTTTTTTGTTTGATAGTGTTTTGAATCACGAGGTTTCTTTGGGATAAGATGAGTTTTATTTTCCCAAGTGTATTTGGAATGAGATGCTTTGTAATTTTCCAGGTATTTTCTAGATATGACATGGTATGTGGAACTAGTGTCTGCAGGCGGGATGTGATGTGGTATGTGGCCTAGTTAACTTTTGGGTGGATGTGATGTGGTACATGTACCAGGTGTGTGTGGGTGATATGTGATCTGGCTCATGTGCACTACAATGGGATGTGGTGTTGTTGTGTTTCCTTGGTGTGTAAGGTAAGGTTGTGATGTGGTGTGTTTGAAAGAGGTGGGAGTGACAAGATGTTTTTTTGTTAGGGTGTGGGAGGATATAATTAGTGGGAATTGGTGTGGTGTACCCTATTATTGATGTGAATTATATTAAATTACTTGAATTATTTTATTTTGTTAGAACTCTATGGTGAGGTTGATGCGGTTATTATACCATCAAATGTGTTGTTAGGTTCTGATGTTTTCTCATAGGGTAATTGGTAATCTTATTTCACCTGAGGACATGAAACTTTGGTTTTCCTACTAAGTATACCTATATGATCACCTGATGTGTATAAAATGATTTTCAGGTTTACTGTAGGATTTCATGGACCATGCTGGACTTTACTATCTCAAAACCTGATAGTTTGTGTTTCGCTTCCTAACATTACATATGGTACATACTTTATTGACTTTTGTAGTGTATTAGTTATTTTTTTAACATGAATGTGTGATGGAATTGGATTTCCAATATATATATATATATATATCAGGGTGAGTTTTTGTGATAAAACATCTTATATACCAATATTTTTTCTTTACAATGGGAATTTCCTTCCATTTTGGTGAGAATTCGATCCCCTTGGTGTTGATGGCCACCTCAGGGCCTACTAGATGACGGAATCAGCTGTCATTATCTCCCTATCATCATTGCCAACCCAATAGGGAAAACATTGGAAGGAGGGGGCCATGAAAACATATTACTAAATTTATATTTCATTATTCTAAATTTGGAATCAATTTAAGATAATTTACTTTCTAAAAAATGATAAAATTAACATCCTAATTAAAATATAAAATATTTGAAAAACATTTTTTTTAAATGTCATTTTATATATTACCTATTTATTTTTATTTCCCATTAAATAATAATTTAAAAATTGTTAATATATATATTTCATGTTTATAAATCATATAATATTAATATTGAATGTATATTAATGTAATTTATTTATTTTAAAAATACATAACCCTTAAAAATTAATCCCTTAAAAATAACAATTTTACATTTACTATGGAAATCAATAAATATCCCATGTAATTAATATTTTATTATAAAAGTGAATTTAATTAGTCACATAATATTTTCTTTATAATTCAATATATAAATTCAAATTTATCAAATAAAATTTACATGAATAGGGGAAATTAATTTTAAAATTTGAGTGCATAAAACCCATTTTTTAATAAATTCTCCAAAATAATCTTAATCTAATATCTTTATGAATAAATAAAAGTATGAGGTAATATTTGATTAAAATAATATGGAAAATTTTCATTTTTATTAATTTACATATATTTATGAATAAAGGTTCTTTATAGTTCTCATCTTCTAATAGTTCATGATATGGTGTTAATCTAATATATTGGATCTCAATTATTAAATCCAACTAAATATTTTATCTATTAAATTTGTGGATTATATATCCTATAAAGTATGTGCGGATATATCATTCACATATATTTTTTTTTTGATCTATGGTTTCATTTTTTAGATTTTTATTTCTCTAATTATGTTTCACTAGTCATGTTACTTGATTCCGCAAGACGTTCTTTCTGGTGTCTATAATTTGGACAGTCTCTTCCGTATAAATCAATTTGGGATCCAATTCTATTTCTATATATGTGAAAAATTTGTTGGGTATAACATTTATTTCCTCATTAATGGAGCATAGATCACATATTTTACAAATATTGGGAAACATAGCTAATCGGTATGCTAAATATACAATTCATATAACTATTTCAAATGGCCTAATATACATAAGGCAAAACTCCTCGTTTTTACCTTATCGTACCAATAAAATCTATGGGGAATCCATCAATAATAAATGATATCCAACATTAAATTATAGTTGTTTCATTTGATTATAAATGTTGAACTTTTTTTCTTTTTTTTTATTTCATTTATGTGACATATAATAATTTTTAAATTATAATTTGTTTCCACGTAGATATTAATTCCAACTAATAATCATTATGCCACCTCTTCCCAATAGGTTGTAGTATGACACCTCCTTCTATAAAATACTTTTTATAATGGAATATTGAATCATTAATGGATTATATTATTGTGTGAAAGATATATCATAGGTATATACTAATCCCATTTAACGTCGAATTCAATATTAGATGATCTCAATATATCTTCTAATGGTGGGATAGTTCTTTTTGATTTCACATAGGTATGTGGATGATAGGAGGTCCTTAAATGTATAACATTGTTTATATCCCCTTGAATTGTCTTTTGGAATTTCAAAATGGACCTTATGTCAGGGTGAGATACAGTTGATTGAGGTCCCTCATGAATCGTTTTGATTTCTTTGCTATAGATTTGGTAAAGGAATTCAATTAATGGATATAATTTTATTAATAATAAACTCAAAGTCATTTTAAGACAATCATTTATGAACCATAAATCTTTACATAGAGTCTTTACGAGTCATGAAATAATGACCATAGTAACATTTTCCCAATTTTATATAGGTATTTGAGATGTTTTATGATTCGAATAGGATGTTGTCTTTTAGCCTTCACCAGGGGGCATAATAATCATCTTAGTATATAGTCTATAATTTACCTCTTCCTACCATCCAATCATAAATGTTATATTAATTCCATATACATATTTTTTCGACAATGGTTAATAGTTATATTTGAGAAATGTTATTCATCTTCTATTTTAATTTAAACTCTCGTGTGGATGGAAAACATATCCTCCACCCAAATTCAACACTTAATATCTACAGATAATGTTGATTAATTTTCTATCTATTTATTTTTAAATTAACAATTCTATGTTTCCATCAATTTTTTGGAATTTTATATCATTTTTTAGAATGGATGGTTTATAAAAATCCTGTAGAAGAATGATGAATCCCTTTATATGAAAAATATATATCGAAATACATAAGATCTATGTATATAGGTTCCCTTTTAATCATCAAAATGACCATAAATCCATTCTCTCTCACACCCAATGCATGAGTTGCCTTTTTTTTCTCTTGGTGGTATTGTATCACGAAATCATAGACCATGATTAGTTCCAAACATAATAATATACTTATTTTGAGATCTTTTTTAAATAATATGTACTTAATTATCTATTGTTATATATATATATATTTCATCTTATTTATGAAGTTAGTTCCTCTATAATTCTAAATAAAAATTTACTTCTTCTAGGTTATTTTTAGGAGTTGGTTAGTAATGTTCATATATTATGAATATACATGACTCATAATAAATTTCCCTATAATTTTAAATAAGGATGCAACCAAATCCTTTATTTTATGTAAAACTATATATTAAATATACTTCTTTATATGATGGTAGAATTAATTACAATCCATTAATAATTATCATTTACAACTCTTTAAAATAGTCATCACATTCCCTTAAGCATATAAATTTAACTACATTACTTGTTATTATGGTTAATATGTAATCCAACTAATATAAAACGTGAATGAACTGTTAATAGTAACATGTTATGTTTAAAAAACTCTAAATATAATATATTTTATTTTGTGATAGACACTATTTAACTTCTAATGACTTTTAAGGTTAAATAGGTATCTCCACACTATATTCAATATGATCAATAAATTAATCATAATTGAGAAAAAATTCATTATTACTATACATCCAATATAATTAGTTTTTATAAGGGTCTCCAGATTGTTTGGTATATGAACCTCATACCCATCATATATATTAGTGTATATCATGATACAATTAATTAATACCACAAAAAAGATATTTATATACCCATTGATTAATATATTCATCATATCTACATATATATAATGTGTATTATCCAATGATAATGGAATTATAGTAAACTCCTAGTGTCCATAAATTGTTCAAAATTCATAGTTGGTATATTATTCATTTTCACCCTTACATAAGGAAATCCTATGATAATATGGAACATTGAAAAGTATTTTGACCATTGTATCCTATAAAATAATACATTGAAGTGTGGGAAAGGATACATATTCAGTATAATAATGTCATTGGTATTTTGTAATTGATTAATATTCTCATAAACTTATTTTTAGATGAATATAATAGTGTCTCTAAATGGTAATGTTCTAGGAAATATAAATCGCATGTAATTCAAATCCTATATATGTACTTCATTAAATCTAAAAAAATATAATGGATCCATTATATATGGTATTTAATATATAAAACATTCATTCGTAATGAGGTCAATATAGAACAAAACATCACACTCTAGCAGGTGACCATGTAATTCTTCATGAAAATAATCATTTAATTTTAGTAGAAAATGTACATCCTCTATTCTTAAGATATCTTCAATATTCACAGATCAGGGTTGATCATATTACATTCCCATATGTGTATTATATAGAGAATCATGGGGAGGATCAAAAATGATTTAGATAATGAAATTTCCCATCTAAAGACATATGATTACACCTCAGCTTCAAGAATCGTAATCACCATTTCTAGGAAATATATTTTATTATTATAATTTGACCATTAATCAATAATATAGATCTTATAATATTACTCAATAGTTTTAATAACGAATAATTAAAATTATGGTTTATTAATCATCATAATAAGAATAGCACGGCAAACCATTATTCTCATAAGATTATCCCTTGGTTTCTAAATTAACCTCTACCATAAAAAGGTGTTAAGGAAGTGTCTCATTTTATTGGTCAAAATGGAGGATGTAAAAGAGTGTTAATATTTATAATAAAAAAGAAACATGTTTTCATTATGGTAATGATCAATGTACCTCCAACCATGTCATTAAGACCTTTGACTTCTATTTTGTTAATAAAATAATCATGAAACTTCCCTCAAACCATTTTTGGGTTAACATTACCATGGTATTTGTTTAATTAGTTAAAAATTCATTTTCCCTTATAAATATTCATTTAACCTCAATATCCCATTAATTTTTCTATATGTGGTTACCTTGATGGCCTTTTAATAGATAATTGTAATAAACACTGGTTCCCTTCCTAAATACACATGGTGTTTCCTCCCAATGTCTTCTCCTTTGGGAAATAACACCATTAAATTCATATAATATTCCACACAATTCATCCCATTATTCTTAGTAGTTCAATTCTTCTTTTGATTTCCCATAAAAATATACAGCATTGTGAAATTATTTTCTATTTTAATAACACTTCAGAATACATATCTACACAAAGATACATTCATATAGACTAACTACATTCCAATGATTTTATATAATTCCAGAAAAGAAATTATAAACCTTCATTTTTTGACATACATAGTCTTCGTCATTCATAAATAACCTTGTATATTTGGATTTATATTCATCAAGAATTTTAACATATTTTATCTATGATTAAGGACTTAACTTTTAATTTTTACTCTAGGATCATAAAGAATATATTATTTATATAATTCATCCTTAAATTTCCCTAATCCAAATAAATGATCATATATCCCTCTTAATTGCATTGATTTTGTGACAACCATTAATAAAAATCCCCTATCAGTTGATATACAACCATGATTATATTTTCCATTTCAATGCTATTAATAGTGAGAAAAAACTTATATAAGGACATGATCCATTGTTTAGCATCCAATATTATAGTGGTTCTACAAAATTATGGGGGTTTGTTTTTTAAAAAAATTACTGACATAGTTATATCATGTTGTAGATTAGTTGGATTACCTATAATGGTGATATTATTTGGCCAAATACAAGGTCAATGTTCCTATTATGGTTTTAAAATGATTAGCATCAACTGCAACTTTATTGAAATGTTCATGGAGAATATATGTATATTTATTACCAATGTTGAAATATATTCCCATCAGTATCGATATTTCTACAATATTGTACACATATTTACCTCAGGATGTTTAATTTTATGATACATTTCAAATTATATTTTCAAGATTGTGCCCTAATAGTTGTAATGTTTTTTATTATTAATTTTATATCTAATTTGGTTATTCTTAATATATTATACATATTTACAAAAAAATATTATTTGATAACACCTATAACATATTGGACTCATGAAAACAAAATCTGGTAGTTATGTTACATTATATGTATATGATAAAAGAGTTACTAATGTATCCAAACCTTCATAAGCGTAACTAGACCAGATACATTCACACAATAATCTTAAAATATAACACACAACATTATTATATTGACAGAAAATAATTATTCCATTCCTAATATGCCAAAAAATAAATTTTTATCCTATAGGATTCTTAATGAACAAAATCAAATAAGGGTGACATTATATTCTCTATTAGAAGAATCCAATGAAATTATTATTCATTACCTAAACATAGAACAAGTTATATGGAATGAATTCATATACAATTTGAATCCATAATAATCTAAAATTAATGGACATAAATATCAAATAAAATAGTAGAAATTATAAATAACTATAATAATAGTTATCACATATATTGAAATTATAATTACAAATATTAAAACATGATTTCAAGTCCTTAATCCAAGACACTATTCTGTTATGGAAGATATATAGAGAGAAACCCATCATGTTTTATCTTATGAGGTTTATTGGATCATCTAGGGGCTGTATAATTTTAGGAATCGTCTATCACCAAATTATGTCCAATGAATTCACTATAAGATTCATCATTGACATTTTTAACATTCCATATGTTACCCTATAAATAATAGAAAATTATTATCTCAAATAAATAGAATAATTTTAATGTCTAGGATCACATCTCATAATAAACATAGAAGTTTTGGGTCATTGTCATTTTAATTTTTAATACTCTTATGAGAGGAATAATTGAGCAAAGATACATCCAATGCTAGGAGTTACAGATGTAAGAAAAAAATTGGCTATTGTAGTTTTTATTTAAGGAGACCATGGTAAAAATTGGTAAAAGTACATAACATGGTTTATTTGTAGTAATTTATTATTCCAGAATATATACCCTAGGAGTGTCTCACTATTTGTGTAATCATATGGAGTCTAATTGTGAATTGAGGTTATGATTGATTCAAAACTCACCTATCCATTTTTTTTGGGTGATTAAGCCTTGGTAAATATTTTCAATATATATATCCACATTCCATTATATAAATACAATTTTGTTTTATCAAAAAGCACACACACATTTATATTAACAAATCATAGAAATGATTTTCCACCATAGAAATGATTTTGTTTTACAAAACAATCAGTTACACTTGAATCAATGAAATATTAGAGGGTGATAAAAATATTTTCATATAAATCCACTAAATTAAAAGAATAATTTTTAAAAATTATTCATTTAAAATATATTTAGTATAAAAATAAAAATATGTTTTGAATATAAAAAGAGTCCTAAAGAATTAAAATTGAGGTTGAAAGCATGAAATATAGAATGGGAAATAATTAATAAAAACCCCTTGACAAGGAAGGCTTAAAATTAATCTTTAAATTCTATTAATAAATTAATATCAATATATAACATATCGAGAATGAATAGTATACGTTGAATAAAATAAATTAATTTGATAAAAAAACATGTTTCAGATAATTGAATTTAAAATGAAAAATCCTTATATATTTTCTACACATTCACAACTTTAGTTTAACCTCCGTGAAAATAATATTATATTTCATAATCACATAATTAATAAAATTACCATGATAAAATATTATTTATATTAATAAATTTAATTTCACAATATGAATTCAATAATTTTTTCACATCAGGTTCTTAATGATGTAATCATTTTTAGTTCTTTCATATCAGAGTAATATATATTCATTATTTATACACTGTAAATTATTAATACGCTGTTAAAATTAATATTAATAATTATTATTATTATTTATGATTTTTAAAGTCCCTTCCTAAATTTTTTAGTCTCAATACATGAATATGAAATTTAAAAAATCATTTTTTAGTGATTATGGGTTCTCAGAATTCTTTTTCTTAATTAATGAGACAAATAATGTTATGTTGTCTCTAGAAATAGAAGAGACCAATTTTTTAAAATTTATTTTATAGTAGAACAATAATTATTCTCCCATATCCATTCTTGATATAAATTTTGGAATTTTTATTATTGGTGGCTAAACTGACCCAAACATGACCATACTCCAATTTAATCAATTATTACTTGTTGGTTATGTTACAATATCATTACACCATAATCCTAATTAACCTTTTTAGTGTTTTCTATTGAGATATATCCAAATATCACTAAAAAATGTATATAGTGGTGGTTTTTTCTTGAACTATAGGAAATTTAAATGGTCATATCATTGTTTATTGATTTTTATTAAAATAACCACATATTACATGATCACTTGTTATTTCCCACATCTTTTTTAAATATAGCAGCAGTTTTTTTAATTTCACATTTTTTTGATAATTTAGGGTATTTTATTATTTAAGAATCATATATTTTATTTAAAAATTTATTCGGGGGATATATAAATAAAATAAAATAATTCAATATGGAACATATTTTCAAGGATTACTTTTAGTATTTTGTAATTCTAACTGCATATAAATATTTTTTATTTAATTTATTTAGTGGTCGTTACATTAAACCACCACTAAATCCGATTACATTGAAAAAAAATAAAAAAGAAGATTAAAATATAAAAAACATACATATAATATACTAAAACATAAATATATGATTAACACATCATATATATATATATCATACATACAAAAACATAGTAATTATAAGGTCAATCTTGGTCAACCAATACATCATTGAATATACTTATAAAATATGTCCAACAACATATAATGACTAATATAAATCCATTTTATGACCTCCACTACATCTGTATACCTCCATATCAAGTCATATACTCAAAATGACCACATTATCTCAGCAAATATAACAAAATAAAGTAAAAAAATTAAAATTACACATTATAAATCAAAATTATACCATAATAGTTGATAAAATATTAACAAACAAAAGAAAATATGAAATCTCGCGACTACCTTCTAAACAATATTTTGGATTAGAAAGGATAACCTCTATCCTACTATCAGTAACTATCATTTAAAATGAAAACTATATAAATTTAAAAATGAAATGTGGTGTAAAAATATGATTCAAAAAATATTCATAATAATTCACATCAAATTTGTTATTTTTTTTAAAATTCATTCCATTTTAAAATAAATATGATAATATATAATTCAAATCACTATGAAAACATAGTCATAACTATTTAATATAACATTAAATTTTTCGAACTAAAAATGGATGTGTTACTATTCTAATTTACTTTAAATGTGATGTGTGATGTGCTTGAAATTTATGTAATAATTTTTTTAAAAAACTATGATATAAAAACAGGTCTTATATTTTAAAAAAATAATTAATGGTGGTTTTCCCTCGATTCCTCATCAACATAATGTTTTTTCTTTGGTTTTGACCCTCCATGCTTGTTTTAGTATTTTAAAACACTTAAAACATTATAGACAAAATGGGAAAACTATAAATTGGAAGGTAATCCCACTATTTTCTTCATTTTACTGTTAACACTAGGGTTATTGTCCCTTGATTTTATGGATATATGACATTTCTTTCTTGGTATTAACCCCCCAAAACATGTTTTTAATGGATTTTGTACCTTTTAGAAATATATACCTAGTAATTCCTCCCAAAATGCATGTATAATTTATGTTCTATATATGTATACAAATCAAGAAAAATAATTAATGATTGTTATAGGATTTCACAACAATCTGCGGTTGTTTCTTATTCTTTTGAGTGTTATCTGAACATTATAGTGTTTTAAAATAATAATTTTTTTATGTCTATAATGGGGAAAATATAATTTGGAATGATCTATCATCTATTATTACATTTGAGAATTAAATATATAGTATTTTCCGTATGTTTTTTATGGAAAATATGAGGTAGCTCCCTTATTTTTTACCCCACACACTTTTTGTAAGGGATTTTGTATCTTTCAAAAGTTTATGTAGAGTAGTTATTACCCAACCTTATGTTTTGTTGACATATTTTATATTCATAAACAATAAAAACAAATCCTATATGGTTCTACATGGAGTTCACATGAATATGATGTTGTTTTCAATTGTTTTGACTGTTCTACATATGTTTTAGTATTTTTAAACATAAAGAATTCATTTACTTACATATCTGGAAAACTATTTTTCAGAATGAAGAGTTCTTGGTTTCTACAATTACATATTAAATATTTTCCTTTTTTCCTTTCTTTTTGGAAAATGTGATGTTGTATTCCTAGTTTTGACACCTCCCCCCACACAAAACATGTTCTGAAAGAATTTTGGACATTTTAAAAGGGTTTACTGAGAAATTCCGACTACACCACACATCGTATTGATGTTTTTTCTATACATACATGAAAAAAACTCAACAATGGTTGTCTCATTATTTTACATCAATATGATATAGTATTATATTCGTTTTGACTATTATACACACATTTTTGTGTTTTAAAACATTAAAATCCAATTTACAGCCATAATGGGAAAACCGTAATTCAACATGATGTTACATTGGTTTCTACATTTCTTAATTAAATAAACAACTGTTTTTTGTGATTTCAAGGAAATCTATTGTTTTTTCCCGATTCTGACCCATGACACATATTTTTAATGGAATTTTTACTATTCAAAAGTGTATACCGAATATTTATGACCACACCACCAGTATAATTGATGTGTGGTTTGTTACCACACATAATAAAAAACTAAGTGGTGGTTCTAATTTGATTTCAAATAAATATGATGTAATTTCCAATGGTTTTAATCAATCCACATTTGGTTTAGTGTTTTAAATCATTAAAAACATATTCTTGGCCATAGTAAAAAAATATGAATTTTAATTTTCAATGATGTTCCATTAGTTCATATATTTAAAAATAAAATTTATAGTATTTTACTTATGATTTTAGTGAAATTTAACATCGCTTTCCTAGTTTTAACCCCCCCCCCCCACCTACTTTAAAAGCGTTTGTACCTTTCCAAAATGTATAATGAGTAATTATAACAACACCGAACACCATATGGACATATTTTCAAAAGAATACATGTCAAAAAAACTAATATGTGTTTTTTAAATTATTTCACATTAATATTGGGTCATTTTATATGGTTTGGACCATTCCATGAACATTTTAGTGTTTTAAAACACAAAAAATACATTTATGGTCATGATAGGAAAATTGTAAATCGCTATGAAATTATGTTAGTTCTTATAGCCCAAAATTAAATAATGGTAGTTTTCTGATGAACATGGTGAAATATGATGTCATATTACTAGTTTTGATCCCCTCAACAGATGTTTTGAAGGGATTTCTTCCTTTAAATTATGTAAAATTAGTAATTTGGATGACATTTCTAGTCAGATTGGTGTTTCGAGTGTGTGTAAACATCAAGAACTACGTAATGATGGTTTTACAATGATATAGAATCAATATATGGTCATTTTATCTGGTTTTGACCTTTCCACAAACCGTATGGTTTTTTAAAACACTATAAAATCATTTATGACCAAAATAGAAAACCATATTTATGAATAATAGGACTTCCATTCCATAATTTTAGAATTAAATATATTTAAATATTCCAATTTTTAATGGTCAATCAGATATCATTTCATTATTTGAAAAACTATTTTTTGAAGAAAAAAAATCTACCTTTCAAAAGAGTATACCCAGTAATTCTAACCTCACTTCTTGTCATATTGGTGTGATGTCATCACATACACCTCAAAGAAAACTCATTGGTTGTTTTCCCATGATTTAAAATCAATATATGGTTGTTTTTTTGTTGTTTTTACAATTCCATGCAACTTTTACTATATTAAAATAACAAAAAAATTCTTACAACTATAATGAGAAATCATAATTCATAATGATGTTGTTCCGATTCCTCTATATCAGAATTAAATCTAAAAATGATTTCCCACGATTTCACAGAAATCCGACATCCTATTCATTGTTTGATACCCTAACACATGTTTAAAAAACATTGATATTTCTTAAAATTTCTTATTGAGTCATTCAGATCACACCACACTATTAATTGTTAAGTGGTTTTATGTACATTTCTTAAATAAATCAAGGTTATTTGTCCAAAGGTTTAAAATTTATTTGAGAAATATTTTAATTTTTTATCATTAAAAACGCAATTTAATGTTTTAAAACCCAAAAAATTTATTTTTAGACATTATTGTAAAACTATAACTTGAATTTTGGTGGAATCAATTCCGTAAATATAAAAAATCAATATTTGGTTATTTTACTATGATAACTATTTTAATAATTAATTATTTGTAAAAAAATTTGATTATATAAGTAATATATTATTATTAAATTTAATAATTTAGAACTATTTATAATATTATTTTATGTAGTTTTTAAATTTTCTATTGAATATTTTATATCTTTTCATGCTGTAATTTGATTAAAGAAATAATATTTTACTTTATAATATGTTTTTTATTTCTTGGGAAACAATCATTTAGCTGTAATTTTATTATTTCAGAAATATTTTTTACATGTGTTGTCATGTTGGTACTCAATGGGGAGATTTATTCAGTTGGTGACAATTTATTTATAAAAAAAACATAGGAGAAGTTAATGAATCCACATATAATTATTTACAAGGTATTATTAGAAATAATCTCTAAATATAAAAAATATATTTTTTAGTTATGGATATAAAAAGTTATAGCTAAAAATATAATAGATGTTGTATGTGTTATTTTAAAATGTGTGAATGATCTATATATTTTATAATTTACCTCAATCATATGAGATAAGATGGTGTAAATTTCCTTTATGATCATGTCGGTCATCCCCTAAAATATGGAAAATAAATCATTTTCCATTTGTGACCTCAAATAATCATGTGTTTTCCTATAGAAATAATGTTATTACACTCTTTATTTCAATCCACCAATTTATATATTAGAATCATGATTAAGTTTACTAATCTAACCCCCAACAGGTTTAGTAGAAAAAGATGATGCAACACTACCACAGACATCTAATGAAAAATTCTAAGAACCCATCCCCCATACATGTTCGAGAAGCTCCTTCCCAAAAATATATTCATATTTAATAATTTTATGAAACTAATACTAACTGTGAAGGGTTCCCTTTCAATCATTCTTAAATTTTAATTTTTCTATAAAAAGTATTAACATGGAATTTTTAAAATATATCAACTTCATAATTTTATATAATTAATAATATGTTTCTTATTATATAATTTTATGTCAAAACTATAAAAAATAATACCAAAAATTATATTACAACATTGAACAATCCATAAACCCATTTTATTTTGGTTGGCTAGATGTATCAAAAGATTTCATATTGAACTAATTTGATTCACGTAGCTGTCTCCATTTAATTGGGTTTGAGGATACATAGTTGTTATAATATCTTTATCATTATTACATTAATATTTTAATAAAATAATATAAAATGATAATGAAATAAAAATACTCAATTGTTTTTGGTAGGGTCATTTAAGAAACATCGATCTGGTTTCTTATATAATATAAACCACACAATGGTTCTTCCAAAAGAGTGTCATAATTAATTATACTTTATAAAAATTTAAATAGGTTTGAAAAACCCATGTGTTATTATTAAATAGTATAAATAATAATGAATAAAATACAATCCAAAATTTTTTTATTCTTTAAAAACTTTGAGTGAATGAAATGAAAGGAATCAATTTATTCTACTGATTCTTATGATTTTTTAGATTATTCCTTCATAAAATAGATTCATTAATAAAAATAATAAATTTATTGTGTTCTTTTTATTATGATACCATAAAATATGAAATCACCGCATAAGATGTATCTCTATTGATATAAAGAAAGAGAACAATTTCTCATGATAAATGAATTTACGAAAATTCTCATACATTTTTCATGAGCTCAGAGAAGTTTCATTTAATTCATTCTATAATCTCCTTTTAAAATATCTCTATTTATTTCTGAATATCATCAAATTCCATGGGTGTGGAATACAGGTAGTTACCTCAAAATAAAAAAACATCTAAAAATAAATACATAACCCTTTATTATTATATTACAATACATTTTTACTAAAGTTGTACATAGTTTTCATGGAATATCAAAATAATAATACATTTACTATAGTATCAATGAACACATTTTTAAATCTATAGGAATATGTCTTCAATATTTATAATTATTTGGAATGTTCACTGTTTCCAGGTTAATTGACCATGATTTTCCCGTAGCTTCCATCCATGATTCTAGTAGGCACCCAAAACTCATCAAATGAAAGGATAATCATGAATTACTTCAGGAAACATACATCTATTTGGTTAATTTATGTATCCCTTCAATATTTTTCATTATGGTTTTGATTATTTCATTAAAAAACTAATAAAATATAATGCTTATTACCAAAATGAAACTCATAAAAATAATAGTAACTTGAAAATATCCCCAAGATAGAGGGGAGAAAATTGATCCATCATAAGAGATTAATTATTTGGGGTCCTTCCAATGACATATGTGGAAACTTCTAGCACTCTAGTATTCATAGGTAAAATTTAATCACTATGATCCACAAAAGATGATGGTAGTGGAGGTGTGCTCTGAGATGCTGATTGGATATGATCCTAAATTTTTTTATTCTATACATTGCTATATTTGAAAAGGTTAAGGGCCTTATTTTCATTATATTATGTTGTAGCATACTGAGAAAAATATTGGAAATGTTTTTCTTCGAAAAACTAAATTTTTTTATAAACCATTTTTAATGGGGTTTGGTGGGTTCTCATAGAATTGTGAATTATAACATTGAATCATTAATGGGAAATGTTTCTTGAGTGAAAAAAATATATTCAATAAAATGGTTGAATCATATATTATGAATCACTGTTATATTTTAACATATTATTTGAATATTATATATATCGAACACTACTTTAAAATTATAACTAAATCCCATGGTATTTATCGCAGTCCTATATTATATCATACAGTATATTTGTCATTTAATTTTGTAATATAATGTTTCATTTCATATTTACATCTTTGTTAGTATTTGAATAGTATACATTATAATGATTTGTATAATCATTGATAATAAATATATAATCACAATAATGTTCTCAAATTATCGTATTAAAAAATCAATAAATTCAGGTACCTACAAATTAGATGTATCTCTCAGGAATGTTATTTAATAAAGTAGAGAAAAATTAATAATATTATCTATATATCTTTGTGGTATTGTTAAAGAACCAATGCTATAATATTCACTCTATGTACCTCTTCATTACTAATATTTATTAATGGGGTGATAAAACAAAATTTTGTGATCTATCAAACCTGACATAGTATAAGTAGATTCTGGTGGTACATATAAAAACATTAGACACAAAATAATGATATCTATTTCTTATTGATCTTCATATAGTATAATTTATCAATAAATATCACATTGTACTTGTGATACATATAGTTATTTTGTTTTATTGGTATTTGATTTTTATTTATTTATGATAAATTCATATTTAGAAGTTCTCCTACCAAAATATTTTCAATATAATCATTTAGAAAAAGCCATTTGAACTCATTCATGTTATAATCTACTATATAATTTTGACTCCTTTTAAAGATGGATTATAAAATGATATTATTTTCTTGATTGTCACTGAATATTGATCATAGTTCGTGAATGTAATATATGAAATAAATATGGTAAAATGAATTTTTATTCATTAACCCATAATCATTATGCACCGAAATAGTACAATTGATACTCTATATCCTTATGTCTACCTATCATTATATATAATATTTTCTTTTTTATTTGAACCCAAATTCATCAATATTCACATATTTAATTAATGTGTTTTGATATAAAAACTAACATTACTATATAGAAATTAACATAATTATACTTATTCATAATATATGTTTATATCCCTTCATAATAATCATTATTCGTACGAAAAATCATAGGATGTTATTTAATCAACATGAAATTCCTATTAGATTGTGTATTCATCCTAAGTGGGGTATGGGGAATCTATGTGATTCCTTTTACATATTTCAACTCAATATTAATTTTTAATTTGAAATATTCGAACTTCGTCTCTTGTTACATCATATGTATCTGTTTATGCATTATTAACAAAGATGAAAGCATTGAAAAATAAACTAGTGATAACAACTTGTAGTATTTTTTCAAAGGTGAAGCCTAATGTGGGAATATAAACCATATTGTTTTTGGGAAGAGTTTTATACAAAAATTTATCTATAATAAATTATTTTCTATAAAAAATCATGATATTGCATCATACATAGTGTTATAATTTGAATCGGTGTGTTGGTTTGATACAAAATAATGTTAGTCAATAATAAATTTAGTGTAATGATGGTACATCCATTAAGGGGGGTCCGTGTTTTTGTTGAGGAGGAGATACAATCCAGTTAGAGGGAGATCATAAGGGCGATATGCATTGTTACTGAAGAGAGGATTTTTTCTAGAGTGAGGGTGGATGGAGGGGGTAGGATTTCATTATCATCGAGTCATTCAGTTAGGTGGATGAATGGTAGAGGGTCATGGGGTTTGGGGTTGCAGGGGTTGGGGCCATAGGCTTAGGGTCCCCTCCGGGGATAGGAGGGGAGGAGGGGTGTGGGGAGTGTGGGTAGTTGGCTTAGGGTCACTACTGTGGATAAGGGAGTATGATGTTGAGGGAGGTGGGGGAAGGGTTTTGTATAAGGCCTCAGCCTTAAACCTTAATTAATATTGAATTAAAAGAGTAATTCACATTGAGGATCTTTTCAGGTTTAGAGTTTTATAGAATTAGTACATTACTATTACATCTCAAAAGATTACAAAGTAGACACTTCTACTAAGTTTCCATAGAATAAAAGAAACTCTTAAAAAGAAACATGTCTAGTTCCATGTTTTATATAGCATGACATTCCCTTGATCCCATCCTTGGTCCTATTCCAAATTAGGTCCTGCGAAAAACATTTCAAAAAAACTTGGGGTGAGCATAAAAAGCTCTGTAAGGGATACACAAACAATGAAAACTATTAGTTTTTCAAACATCAAGTAAACCATGTATACTTTATCAAAGTAATACCTTCACCTTCATGAAGTAGTAAAAATTCTTCACTGAATAAAATATCATTACTTACCCTTTTGTAACCAAAAGATTACCATAAAACCCATATAAAGAACAAATAACATATAAAGGTAACTTGGAACATAAACATACTTAAGTCGAATAACTATACGGTCGACTTCCACACATATCACTTAATGGAATAGCCATACGACCAACTTCCACACAAACTTAATGGAATAGCCATACCGCCGACATCCATACCCAATGCATTGGAGGTTATAACGTAACCACCCATCCTGGTATTCACGGCACCACCTGTCATATGGTTTATCACATAACCACCCGTCAAATGTCCAAGTACCAATATAAAATCATAAAACATAAAACCAATATAAAGGAATGATAACATTTCCACATTTCAATCACAATATATCATTTAAATATATTGACATAATAGAATCCTTTATCAAAACCATTTTCAATACCAAAATACATAAAAGAGTATATGGTGTTTATTTTATTTTAAAAACATTACGGCTTGTTGAAGAAGCCAAAGACCAAATAATACTCGCGGCGGCGGAAATGGTCATTGTCACCGCGTACGTTGAAAGAAACATTCCATTTTGTCATTTAGTAAAATTCTTCGTAGAAAAATATTCCTTTTGTATAAAAGTCAAAGTCAAAGGGGTTTATACACCGTATAAAAGATAGTTTTGTATAAAACGAAATATGCCTCAATGAAAGGAGATTGAGATGATGACCCTTACTTCGGGTCCGACTTGACTCGATCTTTCTTTAACGTCCTTAAAATCGGGTAACTCCATTTGGTTTGAGCTCAAAGGCTTCCTTGGGAAGACATCTATCCAAAGTGAGTCTTCAAGGAGTTAGAGATGTATGTGGAGAGACAAAATGAGCATGGATTGGTCGAGCCAAAGGATTTGGAAGTGTGGGTAAGGTGGTAGAGGTGGGGGCCTTTTATAAGAGGAGAGGAGGGGCACTCTTGGAAAAGTATAAAATGTTACTTTATTTTCAAATGGTTTTCGGATTTTAATGGTCCCACATTGATGTGTATTGAGGATAAGGTGATAAGGGTTCGAAATCCACCCATCCAATAGGTTTTTTACATGTGTAGGTCCTAGATTTTTCATTATCTTTTCATTTTATTTAAATCGTTAAATAATGAGGTCATCGCTGCATCATCATGATGTCATAAAGAATTTATTTAATGTCTAAAAATTACAAAACAAATACTATGATTTAGGAAATAATTTTATCTTTCCAATGAATATTTATAGTTAAAATTATGACTTGTATAAACCCATGTAAAAATTGGTTTAGTAAAACATCTCATGTTTGTGTCATTTTTAATTTAAGTTTAAATAAAAGGCATAAATGTCATTATCATACCCAAGTGGCTCTATGGGGTTACAAAAATAGACCCATGGGTTGTATTGGTCGTCCATAACTCAACCAATAGGGTTAGGACAAGTGTCATGATATTTTCATTTTATCATAATATCATTTTTACCTTAAATCACACTAATTACCTTTAATCGCGATTAATAAAACATAAAAGTTACTTTTCATCAAAAATTATTTTCATCCCATTGAACCACATTTTACTTAAACATTAAAATAATTTAAATTGGATTTTTTAAATTCAAATAATAGAAGTGGTAATGTCCCATTTAAATGAAAAATCAAATTTTGTAACCACCACTTTGTGGTTTCACTATTCATCAATAATTGAAGTTTTTCAGAAAAATACCAAAAATTCACCCTAAGCTATATTTAATATTCGGAATTCAAAAATGATGTCTATTTTACCAAATTCATAACATAGAAGTTGCATTAATTAATTTTATAATTAATCCTGTTGTTTAAACAAATAGCGTGTTTTTATGAAACAATATCTTTCAAAAGATTGACACTCGTTTATGTCCAATCTTAAAGTGATATTAATTAAAATGACCACCATTGGATTAAATGGTAAAAATATATTCTATTTACACTTTAAAACCAATTAAAAAGATAATCTAATCATATACATAAACTAGATTAAAAATAGGTTTTGAATTAAAATACAACATTTTTCACTATTCATTAAAAAAATGAACTTTATCAGAAAGATACCAAAATTTTAACAAAGTAAATTTTGATGTCCCGATTCTAAATAAGAATTTTATTTTGTCAAATATAACACATAAAATTGTCAAAAAGTGGATTTAAAAGAGGTTCGCCTTCAAAAGGCGGTTAATCGACCTTTTAAAGAATATTAGAATATCTACACATAAAATTGAATTCATTCACATTTTTAATCCTCTAACATTTATTGTAAAAAGTTAAAATATTTGACAAACATATATAATCATTTTTTAGTTAGTTATATTCATTCATGTCATCACAACAACTAGGCATTAACTACCATTTAAAATAATATTAGTTTATTATTAGAGTGCAACATAAGATTTCCAATAAACTCGTTGTTGCGTGTTGGGTAAGCCATCGAGCATAGCGTCCCCTTTAAAGTTATATTAATATATTATTCACAAATATGGATAAATGTGAAAATTTCATACTCTTTATTTACCTGGGGTGTTACATCCTTCCTCCCTTTTGGGAATTGCGTCCTCGCAATTTTAAAATTGGGCTTGGAAACTTCATCGAAAATCCCACATCGGAACAAGAATCAGTAAAACAATCACTTTAAAATAAAGAAAGAGAAGTACAAAGGTTTCCCGAGATAACCCATACTTGGATTTCATGTATGAAAATACGGACATGGAGGAAAAAACAAAGGGTCATGTTCTGATGGAGAGTGATAGTAAACATGTCTGGGAGAAAGTTAACCATAAGAAAATCACAAACTTGTGATGGGTTAAACGGTATTCGATTCCCCAGTAGGAAAAGTTAACAGAAAAATTTTTTGTTTTAAGTTACTCTTCATTGAGAAATTTATTTTTGATCTTATCTAAATCATAATAAAACATACTTACTTGTCACGTAGACTTTCAACTATTACTAGATTACTTAATCAAACTCATATTGTCTCCAAAAGACGAGTATTTAGTAAGACTTGTTTGGATTATGAGTACTATAATCAACTTCTTGAGAATCACCTAATCCACCAAAGATAACTATATTTTCCCCATATCTTTAGACCTTAACCAAAACCAAAACCAAAAAGGTTAGTACAAGATCAGATAATACCCAAAAAGTATAATCCTTTAAAAAAACAAATCTATTCTTAATCTCCAAAATTTGTCCAACAAAACCCAATGTTCAAAGAAGACAATAAGTAAACCAAACTATGATTGAACCCCAAATATTTGAAGGATTTAATCACATAGTCTTCAAAGTTAAATTGTATCATTTATCTCCAAATAACATCAGTTTCTCTTAATGTCTCGTATTGAAAAGTAGTTAACCTAATCACATATCCTCCATGATAGGTTAATCATTTCCATAGATAACCCAAAATAAACTTACTCTTGATTCCTAAAATCATCTAACTAAAAAGAATTAGTCAAAATAACCATGGAATTCATGTAGTCCAGTGGTATGCGATAAATACCAGTCGCACTTTGGTTGTGGGTTTGATTCCTGCAGCTTTGTCCGACGCGACGGGTTGTCACAAGGTCTGTGTGTTGTCCTTTTTCCAAAACTATATAATTCTTAAAACATTCCCCAAAATGAGATAAAATCTTCAAAAAGTAATCATAACATATTTTAACCTCATGTTTATCTCATGCCTTTCATTTTCCATCTTAACATATAATAACCCATAATTACTTCAAATGTAAGGATCATATAAACCCTAATGGTTACCTTTATAATTAGTACCTGAACATCCACATCGATTGGTCATCTCATAAATGATGCATTACAGAACATTCCAATGTTCAAGTGGTTGATCATGACTCCTTGATAGTTGGTTTAGAACAACCACGAGTTTCCTCATTGAATACCCCATTTCATCCAGTCTCTTAATCATAGAACCACCATAGTTTCCTTCAAACCTATTGTCACTTTGGTGCCTGCTAGATCCATCCATTCACTAAAAACAGAACTGTCAGTGTGAGTATATCAACAAACCCATCATGTACTAATGAGGAAGATAACCACTAAGATATACTTACTTATTCACTTTATCTAAAACTAGGACTCTTTCTGAAATCCTAACCATTATGTTAATGTCACTTATTCCTAAAGATACCCTGACCTCTAAAGTTATCTAAACCGACCTTTGATACCAACTATAAGTCCCCGGCCTTAAAACTTACTTAATATTGAATTAAACGAATAATTCACATTGAGGATCTTTTCAGGTTTAGAGTTTTAGATAATTAGGACATAACTATTACATCTCAAAAGATTACAATGTAGACACTTCTACTAAGTTTCCATAGAATAAAAAAAACTCTTAAAAAGAAACCTGTCTAGTTCCAAGTTTTATATAGCACGACTTTCCCTTGAACCCATCCTTGACCCTATTCCACATTTGGTCCTGTGAAAAACATTTCCAAAAAACCTAGGGTGAGCATAAAAAGCTCATTAAGGGATACACATACAATGAAAAATATTAGTTTTTCAAACATCAAGTAAACCATGTATACTTTATCAATGTACTACCGTCACCTTCATGAAGTAGTAAAAATCATTCACTGAATAAAATATCATTACTTACCCTTTTGTAACTAAAATATTATGATAAAACCCATATAAAGAACACATAACATATAATGGTAACATGGGACATAAACATACTTAAGTGGAATAACCATACAGTCGACTTCTACACATATCACTTAATGGAATAGCCATACGGCCAACTTCTATACATACTTAATGGAATATCAATACGGCCGACTTCCATACCCAATGCATTAGAGGTTATAGCGTAACCACCCATCCTGGTATTCACATCACCACCCTTCATATGGTTTATCACCTAACCACCCGTCAAATGTCCAAGTACCAATATAAAATCATAAAACATAAAACCATTATAAAGTAATGATAACATTTCCACATTTCAATCACAATATATCAGTTAAATATATTGAGATAATAGAATCCTTGATCAAAACCATTTTCAATACAAAAATACATAAAAGAGTATATGGTATTTATTTTATTTTAAAAACATTACGGCTTGTTGAGGAAGCCAAAGAGCAAATAATAATCGTGGCGGCGGAAAAGGTCGTTGTCACAGCGTACATTAAAAGAAACATTCCTTTTTGTCGTTTAGTAAAAGGCTTCATAGAAAAAGATTCCTCTTGTATAAAAGTAATAGTCAAAGGGGTTTATACACCGTATAAAAGATAGTTGTGTATAAAACAAAATTTGCCTCAATGAGAGGAGATTGAGACGAAGTCCATTACCTCGGGTCCGACTTGACTCGATCGTTCTTTAACGTCCGTATAATCGGGTAACTCCCTTTGGTTTGAGCTCAAAGGCATCCTTGGGAAGACTTCTACCCAAAGTGAGGCATCCAGGAGTTAGAGAGGGATGTGGAGAGACAAAATGAGCAGGGTTTGGTCGATCCAAAGGCTTTGGAAGTGTGGGTAAGGTGGTAGAGGTGGGGGACTTTTATAAGAGGAGAGGAGTGGCACTCTTGGAAAAGTATAAAACATTACTTTATTTTCAAATGGTTTTCAGATTTTAATGGTCCCACATTGATGTTTTTCGAGGATAAGGTGATAAGGGTTCAAAATACACCCATCCAGTATATTTTTGACATGTGCAGGTCCTAGATTTTGCATTATCATTCCATTTTATTTAAATCGGTAAATAATGAGGTCATCGCTGCATCATCATGATGTCATAAAGAATTTATTTAATGTCTAAAAATTATAAAACAAATACTATGATGTAGTAAATCTTTTTATCTTTCAAATGACTATTTATAGTCAAAATTATGACTTGTATAACCCCATGTAAAAATTGGTTTAGTAAAAAATTTGGTGTTTGTGTCATTTTTACTTTAACTTTAAATAAAAGGCATAAATGTATTTATCATACCCAAGTTGCTCCATGGGGTACCAAAAATCGACCCATTGGTTGTATTGGTCGGCCATAACTCAACCAATAGGGTTAGGACAAGTTTCATGATATTTTCATTTTATCATAGTATCATTTTTACCTTAAATCACACTAATTACCTTTAATCGCGATTAATAAAACTTAAAAGTTACTTTTCATCAAAAATTATTTTCATCCCATATGGATCAAATTTTACTTAAACATTAAAATAAATTAAACTGGATTTTTTAAATTAAAATCACAAAAGTGGTAAAGTCCCATTTAAATGAAAAATAAAATTTTGTAACCACCACTTTCTGGTTTCACTATTCATCAAAAATTGAAGTTTTCATAAAAATACCAAAAATTCACCCTAAGATATATTTGATATTCCAATTTCAAAAATGATTTCTATTTTACCAAATTCATAACATAGAAGTTGAATTAATTAATTTTATAATTAATCCCACTGTTAAAACAAATAGATGTTTTTATGAAACAATATCTTTCAAAAGATTGACACTCGTTTATATCCAATCATAAAGTGATATTAATTACAATGACCACCATTGAATTAAATTGTAAAAATATATTCTTTTTACACTTTAAAACCATTTAAAAGGAAAATCTAATCATATACATAAACTAGATTAAAAAGAGGTTTTTTATTAAAATACAACATTTTTCACTATTCATTCAAAAAATGAACATTATCAGAAAGATAACAAAAATTTAAACAAAGTAAATTTTGATGTCCTGATTCTAAATAAGAATTTTATTTTGTCAAATATAACACATAAAATTTTCAAAAAGTGGATTTAAAAGAGGTTTTCCCTCAAAAGGCAGTTAATCGACCTTTTTAAGAATATTACAATATCTACGCTTAAAATTGAATTCATTCACATTTTTAATTCCCTAGCATTTATTGTAAAAAGTAAAAATATTTGAAAAACATATATAATCATTTTTTAGTTATATCTATTCATTCCCTCCATCACAACAGCTAGGCGTTGACTACCATTTAAAATAATATTAGTTTATTATTAGAGTGCAACGTAAGATTCCCAAAAAATCTCTTTGTTCTGTGTTGGGTACTCCATCGAGCATAGCATCCCCTTTAATGTTATATTAATATTTTATTCACAAATATAGATAAATGTGAAAATGACATACTCTTTATTTACCTGGGGTGTTAAATTTATGGTATTATAGTCGTATAAAGAGAGGGTAATAGATTAAGTGATTTTTTATAATGTATAGTTGAAGTATAATTTAAACTACTAGAAATTAGAAGAATAAAAAAATATCTCATCAGTTTTATGACATAGATGTCATATTACATATTATTTACCATATTTTTTCATAGTGGTTACTAGAACCACCATGAATAAAACACCACTAACCTACACATTTTTTAATGTGTGATCTAATTATAATATGATGTAATGGATAAGATGATATTAAAAAAATTTATTAACATATTATTCTAATTTTACACATATTTTTAAATGATTAAATTAATGATTTTTTAGGTAATTATATCATTCATTAGTTATAATATATTTCAATCTAAAACCTTAATAATATCAAGAAAATAATATCAATTCTCTATTAAAATCATTAGATCCATCCAATGATGGAAATAAAGGAAAGTAAACATATTCTATCATAGAGGTGTTATTCTTCACAACACATGAATGATTGTTACATTTTTGTTATAATAATGTGGAAAGATAGTCAGTGTTTATTTAAAAAATATAAAATAATTTAGTAGATAATGAAAACATAATTAAATATATTACATTTTGGGAAAATATAAATGTTTATATAAAGAATAATATTTTTTTTTTAAAATATCCAAATTACATTGAAAACAGTGGGTTTCTCTTAAAAGATTCAATGGAAAGAAATGGCCTTCGATAATCTCTACTAAACAGAATTATATTAGAGCAAATGGGGATCTAGCAGGAAATAACATGGGAGTGGGTTTTGAAGAAACCATTAATGAATAATTCATAATGTAAATATGCATTAACTCATTTTTTGGGAATATTAATTAAATTCCACAAAATCACACCCATAGTGCTTATTAATTTAGTGTAAGTCCCTAAATCCATACTTCTGGGTTCAACACACATAAATGCGGTGCATTTTTTGATAAAATTAAATTTGAAAATTAAAATGATTAAAACATTCCTTACACATTACGAGTTTATTTTTTTTTTAGAATTCGATTCAACCATTACAATTTGAAAAATTGATACAAATAAAATGAAAGAAACCAAAACCCATCACATGCATTATATCTTCAATCAAAATACCCCTCAAAAACTAAAATCATCTATATCTGAGAGAAATAAATATAAAACATAGGATGATAATATTTTTCTAGTAAAGGGGTTTTAAATAAATTTTATATACCTTTAATATATTTTGTTTGAAAAAATTAACACATATATATTTGTTTTGAAAACAATGAAATATAAAAAATTTCATACAGTTTTGAAAACACTTAATTTATAAAATAATAATATTTTTTAATAATTTTTTAGATTTCTCAATTTCAAAATAATATTTTGGAATGAATTATTATGATGCTCAGGAAGCCAAATAATATTGCGACGCCGTATTTTTTATCAAATATGGGACATCATCCCCTTTATTTCATTAGTTTAATTTCTATATCATAATGGAAGATTAAATAATCTACTACCAATTTTATGAAAAAAATTAATGTTCCTTCAATTCCCAATCATTATTAAAATGAGTTTCAACATAAAAAACACATAAATTATTTTTATTCAATAAAATTATCTCACATATATCATAACAAGGAATAATAACTACTTTCATAATTTCTAAAATATCATTTAAAATAAGTCCATGCTTATATATAAATACTCTTATTTAAATTTCATAAATATAAATGCATAGTAAAGTTAATGAATACTTGAATAAAAATACATGTAATTTTGTTGATAACATAGATGGTGTCCATATCAAATTTATCAATAACATACATGGATGAGATGAGAAATTTTTAAAATGAAATTTAAACCTTTACATAAAAAGTTCACATAAAATTTTGATATTTATCATATTTACCTAATAGGTATAGATAAAAAGATAACTAGAAAATGATATCTCCAACCAAGGATGTTTTATATTTAAAAGAAACAACTAAAATTAAACAATAACCAAAAAAATTATTGTTTTTTTAAATAATAGATTATTGGTTAATTTATCTAAAAAACCAATTCATTGAATGAAGTTTGTTTATTATTACAAGAGTTTAAATCGATGGATAGAAATAAAATTTTATATTCTAAACAGATTTGAAATCCCTAACATTTTTTATCATAAACTTTTATGGTATATTAATAATTATAAAAATACATAAATTTGTAAATTAACATATAATCCATTTCTAAACCATAAATTAGAATGATTTATAAAAGAAATAGATACATACCATAAATTAAAACATAGAAAAATTTATATTAATACCTTATAATATAAATAGTTAGATATATATGTATATATATAGATGTAAATAAAACATAACATGAGATATTAAATAATCAAATTCAAACACCTACATTTAAATTTGAAAATAAATGATTCTTCCATTTTAATTCCTAATAAAATTATACAATATATATATATATAGAAACAAATATATATATTACTCTGTGTAAATTAATCATTAAATGATTGATTGAAATAATTATTAAATCCTTTCAAAACAATAAACATTCTTTGAGAAATAAAATTAAATAATCCCTTTATATTATAAGTTCTCAAAACACAAAAAAAAAGATTGAATGTTATATATATTAATATATTTTATAAACTACAAAATGATGTATTTAATCCTTAACTTGATTTGGGAATGGAATTTCAGGGATGATGTAACAAAGGCATGGAAGAAAGAGGGTACGCCTATGAGAAAACAATACGATTGTTTCATGGTATGTAAATGGCCATTTAAATAAAATAAAATATATAATTATGTGATATTGATTAAATCATTTTATAAAAATCAATCGATGGTTTGGGACCCATTTAGACAGTCAGTTGGATCAAAGTAATATAGGTATATATATATATTATAATTCTAGAAGATGTATTTGAAAACAGCAAAACAGATTAAAAAATTTGCATAGGCCAGATCAAACAATATTGATAATTACTGTAATACAAAAATTAATAATAAATATATATTTGTAAATTTATATATATATTTTTTAAATCAACGCTTATTGTTGAATCCAGTGTGGATTAACTTTATTCGAGGTTTGGTTTACTAATATTAAACCATCTTCATCAATTTTGCTCAATCATCAATGACATGGGGCCATAGAGGAAGGTGAATTTGACGATAAAGGAGATAGAATATTTATAGCTTGAGCAATGTAGTTGTTGGGTCATGAGATGGGTACCCAGTGATAATGATTATAGGGATCTGAGTGTATTATCTGGATTTATTTTAGTCTCATTGAAAGGCTCAATTCACATCTATCTGTGAGATTCTCATCCCACATGGAATTGAAGAGGAATTATGGTCTACTTTATAAGTCTAGTTATGGAAGCCATCACCTGATGATATAAACACACCACAAGGAGTCTTCTACGTAGTCTCCCACATGGGTTTTTGACCACCTATGATCGAAATGGTAATTGTATTACAAATAAACCTGGGACTTACGATGGGTTTCTCGAGTTTGACTATTAATGTGCCTCTATTGAACTGAGGGATTGGCCCTACATGAGCTTTCCTTGGTGCATTTGGTTCACACATGAAACATTATTGGTAAAAATGTTTCAAAACATGGAAAAATGAGAAAATATATCAAAATCATATATATATATATATATATATGTTTATATATTTAAACTTCAGTTACAATTTACACCATTTGAGAAATTAATTTGTTATTTGACATCAATTTCATAGAACCATTTTATATTTATTTAAAGACTCAATGATATATTATAATTTTAAAAGTTATATTTTTTGAAAAATTATTATATGTCATCATCTTTATTATTTTCCACTATACATTTAATTCCATTAAAAATTATTAAAATAACTAACAAATAAAAAACACCGATGAAAACATTTCTACAATGGAAATGAAGGATCCTATAAATATTATGATTAAGGACATTCAAAAAAAACAAATGATTCACCAAATTCCATTTCTCAAAAGAAAATGGTTCTTTATATTCCCCTTGTTCTTAGCATCTTCATTATTATTTTCAAAACTGGTTTTCTTATTTTTGAAGATAAATGTGAGGAGGGATACATATTAGTATTTATTGTGTTTATGGGATGTGTTATAGTGGGGTTTCATGGGATTTTAATGAGTTTTCTGAATTAGTTGTGGTCTTTTAGTTTGTAATGTTGTAGTTTTATCAGTAATTTATTAATAAAATTACTTATTCTTGGTTCTAATTCTATAATTCTACTGAATTAACAAAATTAATTTGGATTAAAATAATATTAATATTTTTAATAAAAGTACAACATGGATTTAGGGTTTTACATTCTACCTCACTGAGTAGCATGATTAGATTTCAGTCACACACACACCCCCATCCTCATTCTTAATAACATTAATCTTCATGTTACTATATTTAAAAGATATTAATTATCCATAATTATCAAAATTATTTTATAACATATAATTTATACCTTCATTAGATCCACCAGTATCGGTGATTCACTTGGTTCCATCCAATAATATTACCCCTAAAATAATTTTTAAAAATTTCATTTTATTTTTCCATAATTGAAATTGAGTAACTCGGGTAAAACTCATGTATACAGGGATAGGATCTTGAAAAAGAGTCATGAGATGTGTAAATCAGGGATACATATGAGTGGACTAGGTTAATATAAAACAAACACAATGAAACAACATCCAGTATTTAAAAGTCATTAAGTATTCCATATAAAATAATATTCAAAAGATGAAAAATATAGGTTCGGTGGAGGTCACCCTTTCCTGATGCTTATATAAAATACCTTAATTACATAAACTATTCAGATAAGATAATTCATTTGAAAAGACCCTCAAAATATTTTCAACGATGTGAATAGAATGGATGTTGTGCATATACCATGATAATATAAAAAATACTAATCCTTTAATGAGTCAGCTTATATTATGAATATTGAATATTTTTCAGAAGTGTATATAATATTGTTGATGATTTTTAAGGCGATCAAATTTGGTTGGGTATAATTTTAAAATATAATATTCATGTAACTCGTCCGGAAGAGGCAAGATAATTTTTCGTGTTCTTCTATTATCCATATGATAATATTAATGAAAAATAATTTAATGGGGATATACTTAAATTTTTAATTTCTTCATATTTTCCATAATTATATAGAACAATTCATTAATAGAAAATTTTAATCGGCAAACCCATGCTTTAGGGCTCAGAAAAAATGAATGGTGTGTGTTTATTTTTTAAATGAAACTAAAAAATAAAAAACATTTAATACAATCTATGAATTTTACCATTCTTGTTTTCCTGTAATTATATACAACCATAAAAATCCACATAACCATACAAAATAAAATAAAATATACAAAAAGTGTTAGCATGTGTTGCCTCTTTAGGGAAAATACCCATCATAAAATAAAATCCACTTAACCCATGATGAAATATTACAAACATAGGCTAAGATATTATTTTTACCATTATGGGCTATAAAATCATTGTTAATAACATTTAAAAAATTTCTTTTTAATAATTTAATACATAGAAATTCGATTTCAAAACATTGAAATATAATAATTATCCAAATTTTTTAAAAACCAATAATTTCCAATATAATAATATATAGAAATAATTATTTATATTTGTCCATTTGGAAATAATAAATTTGAATGACTAATAATGATACATACTCGGCTATAAGATAACCATATGTCCATATAGTTATATCAAATTTTGTAAAAAATTACTCCTAAAGTCATGGGTTTATTCCACATACCATAACATAATATTCAATACACTACTATCAATTTTTACAAAACATTTTAATAGCCCTTCCTTTCTAAATGATAATCTACGTTTCTTTTAAAATAATACATATAAAAATTAAATTCCATAAAATAAAATAATATTAGATATATCATAACATGGTATAATAACTATATTGAGAATTTCTAAAATCACATTTATGAGAAATCAATGATGATAAAAACGGTTATTATATAAAATTTATAAATGTAAATAAATAATAACAAAATTAATTATTAAATAATGATTCATGGAATGTCAATGATAAAATATACAATGGCCATATATAATATATGAATGATATATATGGATGAGAAGAGTCATTTTTTCATATGAAATAATTACATTTGCTAAACAATTTCAAATAAAATGATAAGATTTAACATTTGTAACTAATAGGTAAAAATAAAATGATAACCACAAAATGATATCTCCCCCATGGAGATTTTTTTATAAGATTGAAAATTGGAAATAAACAAAATCAAAATAAGGGTTTTTATTATTTTAATTATATATCATAAGAGATAATTTATTTAAAACATTATTTCCTTGCATGAAAATTTATAATTCATAGAAGAGTTTAAATAAAATGATAGATATATAAATATATTTTCATAATATATTTGAATACCCTTACATGTTTTCGTCATAAAATTTTATGGTATAATTGTGATTTTAAAAATACATAAATTTGGTAAACTAAAAAAAACCCTTCTTTAGTCCATAAATTAGAAAAATTTATAAATGATATCCCTACATACCATAATTTAAAACTTATAAAAATTTATATCAATCCCTTATAATATAAATATTGATGTATATATATAAATATAAAGATATAAATCAAATATAAATTTATAGTTTAAAAAAAATAAACCCTTCAATATATATATTAAATTAAACGATTAAACAATTTTAGTTCATAAAATATTACAATATAGATATATATATTTATTTTAGTTGGGGGATTTCCCAAGTTATAAAGTCTCACCGTAATTCTTTATTAAACACATGATCAAATCTGGGTGGGCGTGAATTTCAGTAGGCCGATAGGGATATAGTTATGATGCATGATGTGTGCTGGGGTGATTTAGGTATGATGAAGACATGGTGATGTACATTGAATGATGCATTAATGACATTTCATTGGGCTATTAGACATTGTAATTGGATTCATTCCCACTAGGCCTTGGGGTCATATACTAAATAAATATGGCTTGATAGCTGGGGAATCCCTTGAAAAGTAGGGCCAAACATTACGATATGAGTGTGGTATCTATTTGTATTTAATGTAATAATAAACCGACAACATAATATATAAAAATATATTTATTTACATATATATATATATATTAATGTAAACATAAAATAATAGATTGAAAACATGATCCAATAATTTCAAAACCATAAACATAATTTGATAATTAGAAATAAACAATCCCCTTATATTATAAGGTCTGAAAATGTTAAATATATATATATATAATAGATAAATAGATAAATTTATCCCATACATGGATTTGATAATGGAATAACAAGGTTGTTTTATAAATGGAAAGGAAGAAATAGTGTACAGTTTAGAAAAAAAATTGTGTTTCCATGTGTGAAAAAGAAGTTTAAAAAAAATTAATTACAATTTGTGTGATGTTCATTACACAGATATGAAAATATAGTCTGAGGGTTTTGGACATAATTTTTCAATTGTTTGGATAAAAATCACATATATATATAAATATATATGTGTGTGTGTGTGTGTGTTTTTTTTTGTTTGTGTGTTATAAATATTTGGTTTTAATTTAAAATTTGATAAGGATTAAAAAATTCCCAATAGGTTAGATAAAAATTGTGTTAATTAGTTTAAAACATAATGAATTATTAAATATAAATCCATATATTTAGATAAATTTATTTTAATCAAATCTTCCTATTGACTTCGGTGTGGTTTAGGTTGATTCCGGGTATAGATTTAAACAAAATAAACAATCCTTATCGTTTTTGTGAAATCATTGATAGGACATGGCCATGGAGGATGGTGACTTTGATGGTGGATTATATATCATGTTAGTGGAATGACCTATCTAGTTCAAGGGTTCTCAAATGGGTATCCTATAATGAAGATTCCTAGGATTTTAAGGGAGGGTATAGATTGATTCTGGTTGGATAAGACTTCTCATATCACCTCACCTAGTGAAAATCTTATCTCACATTGAATTGTGGATGTAATTGGGGCCTATTTATTAGTATGGGTTTGGTATCCATCATTTGATGACATATAAACATACCTCATAGATCCTTATATGTGGGTTCCCACCCTGGTTTTATACCACCAATGCTCAGGCTATTTTTTGGCCTACATGTATGCATGTTCCTTACAATGGGTCACTCGAGTTATACTTTCTCTATGGCTCTACTGAACTTAGGTCTTGGCCCTACATGTGCTTCCCATGATGTGTACTTTGATCACCAAACAATTTTTTTTGTATAAAATTTTCAAAACGTGGAAAATATAAAAAATATATCCATGTTATATATATATATATATATAATCACATTGATTATGTTTTATACCATTTTAATAAACATATTTATTAATTTAAACCAATTTCATGGAGACATTGTATATTTATGTAATGGCTAATAGAAATATTATAATTTTTGAAGTTTTACTTATAAAAAAAGATTATCTGAATTAATCATTTTTATTATTTGAAAATACTATTTTAATTCCACTTAATATTTTTGAATAATCTAGTGGATAAAAAAACTACAATGGAAACATTTTTTCCAATAGTTAAAAAGTGTCCTATAATTACTATGTTTAAGGAAATTCATAAAAATAAAAATTCACATAATTTTATTTATTACTTCATAACGGTATTATATATTCCAATTTCTCTTCTCATCTTCATTATTATTCTTTTTATTTCAATTATTATATTGGAAAATAAAAGAGAATAGGGAAACACATTAATACTTATTATGTTTACAATAGGTGATCTAGTGGTCTAAAAAGGTCTATTAATGAGTCATATAAATTATTAATTGACTCTTTGTCTGTAGAGATGTAATGTTATCGGTGGTTTATTAAAAAATTTATTTCTTTTTTTTAATTCTGAAATTTTTCTAAATTGAAAATATTTTTTTTTAAACTAATAACACAATTAATAATAAATGTACATCATGGATTTAGGGTGTTACTTTCAGTTCCCTTGGAATCATGGAAACATAAAACCTAGTCCATGATTGAACTAAATTATCTCTCATAATGTTATTAATGCCTAAAGCACATCTTAGACACATCATACATAATATATATCATCATAACATGGGGGGATGAAAAAAAATAAAGGGTGATCACATTTAATCATTTATTGTAAACAAGGGGGACATGTAATCCTAATCATGAGTATTAGGTTATGATAACATATTCATAAAATTACAATATCATACCCTATATATCAAATACCATAATTTTGACCCATGACATAATGATTGTTTGTATAATACATTCATCTTAAAGGATTCAAAGAGAATAATACATGTGATAATAACATGGGAACAAGAAATTCAATAGTTCCAAAAACATAAACATTTAATGTTACTTCCATTGTACTCAAGGATCACTTCCATGTTTATTTTATTGTAATGGGGTAACTCCCCAAACCATCTTCATTTTCAAGGATCACTCCTAATACAATTTTTTTGGACAAAGTCCGTTATATAATTTGGTTCACTAAACCTTATAAATATGTTTATATGCTGAAATATAAATATTCACCCATTGCATTATAACGAGATATAAGACCCACCCATAACACAATGAAATCATACATATGTGTTATACAATAACATACAACAAGATTATATCATAATCGATGACAAGAAATGAGTTTCATAAACCATTCATTATATGATAGCCTATTGATAAGAAATAGGATTCATTATAGTAGAATAAAACGTTACAATAAGTAAGTTTCATAAGCATATAACATATGGATGAGAAACATATTTCACTAGAGTATAACATGTGAAAGAGAAATTGTATTCATAACCACCATAACATCAAAACATAAACCATTAAGAAAATTAATATGAATGGTACATTTTGAACATATCCCCAATATTGGATGAGTAATAGCAACATATTTCATCTTATATGGAAAATAATTTTGAAAGGTCATTTATAATATTCATTGAGTAAATATCCTTTTCTGACTAAAAAATCTTTTTTTAAAAGAAATACTTTTATAAAACCATTTTTGTTGAAACACTGATTCAAAACATTGAATTTATAGAATAATATGTAAAAAAAATTAAAAAATATCATGGTGAATTTTCAAAGTAATCTTCAATTAAATTATCTCCATCACAATGAGAAAATCAATACATTTTGTACATGTTAATATAACCATACTTTTTCATGATTACAATTATTTTAAATATACCTTGATCAAAAAGAGGCTATATGAGTCCACTAAAAAAATTAGAAAACATGTTACCGGATGGGTAAAATTTATTTAATATAAAATCTTGGAATGATTATGAATATTTTGGAAAATATTTTTAGGATACATGTTTTCCAACAATATAG